>CM042335.1:24255140-24377640 GCA_023566125.1 Zingel zingel | reverse complement strand
TTTACCAGACACTTGGTCAACCACACATGGTCGTCCTGTCCTGGGTCCAGCTAATGAACCTATCAGGTCCGATGAATCTCCCCCGATCATAGGGTTCAGGGTTCGTGGCATAACGCCGTACACCCTGGGTAGACTCTAGATCCAGAGTTGTAAATCCGCAGGTAATTACTCTGCGGTTGGACATTCCGGCCGACATGCCCTGGCAGCCGAGAGCCATGTGCACACAGGCGATACTCTGGCGACCCCAGGTCTCACTACCACGGAACTATCAAGTTACGCCACAGCCTTAGAATCTTCCTACGCCAGCCCGAGAACTGAGAGGCACTGACAGGTCAGGGGAAATCCCTGCCAGGAGGTCCAACAGCCGTAACCTCGTACCAGCGCGGGCTTCAACCAGCTAGCCACCGGCCACCAAGATATAGTCAGTACGGTGCATGTCTTTCAGTAACAGCATCAACGGGTGACATGCCCCCGTATATGCTGTGGCCGGGAGGCCCTCCTCCCCTCTCCCAAACCACGAGACTGGCCTAAGATCTCGTTACGACTATATCCGTAGTTGGGACTTTCGCAGACTGTTTCCACACTGGTCCGGCCGGTCCTTTCGTAACGGGGAAGGTGATACAATGGCTACTGTGCCAAAGCTGTTCCCCACTGGTTAGTAGGCCGCAGCCGTTCACCAGTAGGTATTGAGCCCTGGCCGGTCACCATTGAGCCCCCCGAGACTACTCAGCCATTGCCACCGGGCCAATGTAGGCATATCGCAATAGGGGTCGCACTTCCAAATGGCCCAGTCCCAAGTAATATGCATGACGACCGCACCCCCCGCAATCCCATATCCGTCCGGCGCCCCCAAAGGGGGCGTCGGGCTGGACAGGGGGGAAGACGGGAAGGCTGGCATCCCTATGCGGCCCCATATCCGTCCGGCATCCCCACATAAGCAGGGGGGACCACGGGAACAGCCTGTGGTCGCCACAGACTTCTAAGTGGAGAGTTACGATGGCCGCACCCCCCGCACTCCCATATCCGTCCGGCGTCCCCAGAAGGAGGCGTCGGGCTGGACAGGGGGAGGACGGGAACGTTGGCGTCCCTCGCATTCCCATATCCTTCCAGCGCCCCCACATAAGCGGGGACACCAGTCCGGACAGGGGGGGGCCACGGGAACAGCCTGCAGACATCACATTTCACCTTTATACCCAGACTACTAGATCTTTCTGGTTCATAAATGACAACCACACCCCCCACGCCCCCCATAACAGGGGAAATGGAAAGTCGGTGTCCATGGTCCTCAGACTACTAGACTTCCTGCTAACTTAGCTGTCCTGGGAATCATGGAACAGCATGAGGACACCACACTCCTCAATATGCCCCGGCCTACTAGACTTTCTAGGGGATAATTACGGGCTGACTTAGCCGTCCCGGAGGACGTTGCCGCGAGGAGGTGCAGCCCCACCGACAGACTTCTCCACATTACCAACCGACCGGCCTTCTTCCAACGCTTCCGGCTGTGACACCTAAGAGAGTCATAGTTACTCCCGCCGTTTACCCACGCTTCATTGAATTTCTTCACTTTGACATTCAGAGCACTGGGCAGAAATCACATCGTGCCATGGGCCATCGCGATGCTTTGTTTTAATTAAACAGTCGGATTCCCCTGGTCCGCACCAGTTCTAAGTCAGCTGCTAGGCGCCAGCCGAGGCGACCTGCCAGGACCCCGCGCGAACGGGGCCCAGCGGGCGCCGTAGCTGGGGAGATCCGCGAGAAGGGCGCGTCCAGAGTCGCCGCCACCACCGCCGTACCCGATCCCCTCCGCCGGCCCGCCTTCCACGCGGTGTCGGACACCGCCCCGCGAAAACCCCCGCACGACGACAACGAGTGCCGCTGACAAGAGCCCTGCGAGGCGGGCCGCACACCGCGCTTCCGGCAGAGAGAGGAGGGCGATGGGGCGACTGCTCCCCCAGCCGCGGCTCGAGCCCAGCCCCGCTTCGCAACCCAGCCCGACCGACCCAGCCCTGAGAGCCAATCCTTTTCCTAAAACCAAGTCTTAACCCTCAAACAGACCTTTAACCTTGTGGGGTCCAGCATTTTGGCTCCACAAAGCTGTCCAGACCCCACAAGTATACTGTATTCCCAGTTTTTGGACCCCACGACTGTAGTTAAACAAGAACACACACACATTCTCACACACACACACACACACACACACACACACACACACACACACACACACACACACACACACACACGCACACACACACATTCATATTTTCCATTGTGTGTGTATGGGGCTGGAATGTTGAAGACCAGAAGGGGGGGCAGAGGGTGGAGCTGTGGATACTGTCTCCCCCTCCCTCACTGTGGAAATCCCCATAGCAACAACTTCTTACACACACACCTCCTAGGTTCCTATCATAAAGACTCTATACTGTAGGCCGTGTTGTCCTCTCTTTACAGAACATGTCAAACAGCAGAGTAAAGGTAGCTCAGATCAGCTGTTACTAATGATATTAACTGTACCTTATTAATACTTAGCTAGTGTTATTCGGCTGTGCACCAAGTAGTAGGCACACTGTCAAAATTTCTTCCGGAATTTTCTAGTTGGTGTGAATGCTGAAGGCATTCACATCTATATTCTTCTACACTAATATTTATTTATTTATTTATAGAGCCAGATTTTGCACCTTAACTCCTTTCACATTTTTCAACATAGAAACTACATTCAAACATCAAAACGTTCGGCTTGATTCAGAATGGTGTGCTACTATTTTTAATATTCTTAACATTTAAAATTTCCGAGATATTCAACGTTTAGCGGATATTTTTTCCCCATTAAAGCGGATGGACAGAATGTTCAAAGTTGACACATTTTAATACATTTTCAACTACTAGCTACTCATTCATACATTCACCGAGAAACTCCATTCAAACTTTAAAACGTTCCCCATCTTTCATACATTCAGCTTTGGTATTCAACTTTCAAATCCCATTAGTACTTTTTAAAATAATCAGTCTTCTTTGAGGCTTAGAACTAATGTCTTTCTGCCATTTTTACATTGGTGTGTATGGGACGGAATTTTCGGCCTCAGAGGGCAGGGCCCAACAGACAGAGTGGAAAGAGGCAGAAGCTACATTTTCTTTACCTTGCGATACCATCCACAGTTTTAACTCTTCATACATTACTTCAAAATGTAGGAAATCTTGTGGCCTTTCTAACAATGTGCTCAGTGAGGCAATGTGACTTTCACACGAGCCACAGTGAGCTTCCAAGTGAAGCCATATCCACCAACTGCCGCACTGCCTCCTGTACTAAATCCTACCAGAAATACCAGGAGGAGAAGAGAAACAGGCCCTTTTCAGACAGCTGCTGTCCTCACATGTCTTACACAACACACACCATTCTTGGACAGGATGATCAGCAGGGTGTTATGTCTCTCACAATATTAAACATTAAGAGATAGGAGTTAGGGTTTTTGAGATAAGAGCAGGACTATCAAAGGTGCATCAGAGCTTTGTTTCTGTGAGAAGCCCTCTCTGAGACAAGAGTCATCATAGAAACCTGTAACTGCAGTTGGTCATGTGACCTGATCCCTAACATGTTGACCAATGCTGTGAAGTTACTGTTCCTAGTCTCTATGAGAACAGCTGCTGGTGTTGAGGCCTGAGGTCAGTTATCAGAGTCAGTCAGTTGGTCAGTTAGTCCATCGTCACATCATGTTACCTTACAAAAACACCTCTTCTCCTTTTTCCTCCGCTCTTCCTCTCTTCTTTCTCTACTCCTCTCATTTTCTCTTCCTCTCCTTTCTTCTCTTCTTCCTCTCTTCTTTCGCTACTCCTCTCCTTTTCTCTTCCTCTCCTTTCTTCTCTTCTTCCTCTCTTCTTTCGCTACTCCTCTCCTTTTCTCTTCCTCTCCTTTCTTCTCCTCTTCCACTCTTCTTTCGCTACTCCTCTCCTTTTCTCTTCCTCTCCTTTTTTCTCCTCTTCCTCTCTTCTTTCGCTAATCCTCTCCTTGTCTCTTCCTCTCCTTTCTTCTCCTCTTCCTCTCTTCCTGTGTTTTTGTCTGTTGGTGTGTGTGTGTAACTCCTCTTCCTCTCTTCCTCTCTTCCTCTCTTCCTTTCCTACTCATGTCCTCCTCCTTCCTCTCCTATGCTAATGGTAAATTATTCCTTAGGATTATGGTTAATCTTTCATTAACTGAGTTTTATACAACTTTTAATTTCCATTCACATTTTTTGTAGAACTCTCTGAAACAGGAGTCGTCATAGCAACCTGTAACTGCAGTTGGTCATGTGATCTGATCCCTGAAATGTTGACCTGTTGCTGTGAAGTGACTATGTGTGACTGTTTGTGTGTGTGTGTGTGTGTGTGTGTGAGTGAGTGAGTGAGTGAGTGAGTGAGTGAGTGAGTGAGTGAGTGAGTGAGTGAGTGAGTGTGTGTGTGTGTGTGTGTGTGTGTGTGAGTGAGTGAGTGAGTGAGTGAGTGAGTGAGTGAGTGTGTGTGTGTGTGTGTGTGTGTGTCAGTGTTAATTCTGACAACAAATTCTGATTTAGTCTTAGTCTTAGTTTTGAATAACACACCATTTTGTTTTAGTCTTATTTTAGTAATCTGAAATCTTTTAGTCTTAGTCTAGTTTTAGTAGACCAAATATTAGCATATTTTAGTTGACTAAATCTACAGTGGACTTAGTTGACTAAATGTTCCTCCAGAATTTCCAGTCATTGGAAGTATCCATCAGTCTGTTATGGAATGGTATTAAGGTTTGAATATGCAATACAGACACAGATTTAACAGTTCATCCTAGAACTAGCTCTGACATTTCTGTTGTTCATGAGACATGTCATTGCCCTCGGACTGGGTGCACTGCCTAACGTTAGCGTGTTGCTAACGAGTGAAGTCAACTGAAATCAGCCAAAGCTGTGTAACTAAGACTGTGCAAATAAACACAACAAAGTATAATGTAAACAACCTTACTGTTGTGAAAACGTCCTCGAAACTGTGCAAAGTTCTGCAAACTCGTCCTCCTGTGTAACTGCTGCTGCGTTTGTTTAGCTGTTGCGCCTGCATTTGCCGTGGCTTTTTAAAATGGCTCTGCTGCTTCCGCATAAATCAACCTACCCTCAAAGATTCGCTTGTCCCACAAAAAAGAGTGGTTCCGATTGGATCTCTTCTCCATTCGTCCCTCCCTAACATTTTCGTCTCTTTTTTATTTGTTGACTTAAGTGTCCGTTATATTTCGTCACAGTCTTCGTCATCATATCTGACTTTTTATTTCATTTTTATTTAGTTTTAGTCCGTGAAAAAGGTTCGTTGACAAATATTTTTCGTCATAGTCTTCGAAATTAACACTGGTGTGTGTACTGAACTGCACTGAAGGCTCTGTCATCCAAAGTATGGTAATAATCGTGTGAATAATAGAAATTATGTTGGTGCAGTTGACACTGAATATTTTTAGAATGTGTGTGCATTTGTAAAATAAGTTAACATGGTTATAACATGGTTTAAATTGTTGATTATTTTGTATTTAATCATTATATTCCACATCTTTCAAACATTTTGGGTGTTATTCAACTTTTCAAAAGATATTCAGCCGTTTTCAAAAACAAGATATTCCACATATTAAAGACATTATTCATATTATACTTTTCAATGAAATTTATACTTAATAAACCCATTCCCACTTTTTCAACTAAAACAATTCAAACATGCCACACTTTTCAAACAATCTAGGTATTATTCAACTTTTCTAAGACATTCATACTATTAAACCCATTCCCACTTTTTCAACAATTCTCACTACTTTACCTTATTCTAACACAATTCAAGTCAGCAATCAGCAGTGTAGCGTCAGCCTTTCAACATACAGCATTCACACCGCAATTTCTTCAGAAATTGCACTCTCTAGTTATTATTATTCCGCCTGTTTTTTGTCCCGTAACTAGTCACGGAGCATTGCCAACACGTGCACACATAATACATCAAAACGTGTGTAATGCTCGGGAATGGTGTGCTATGTCTTTTCAAAAAGATTTGCCGCACGGTTTTCACGAAATCGGCAAAAAACGGCGCAAAATTGTCCCATAGACTTGAATGGGAAATCTTCGGGAAATCGCTTAACATCGCTCAAAACAACCCCTCTTTTGGGCCATGCTGTATCGCCATACTTTAATGTAGAAAAAAAATTAAAAGTTTAAACCGAACACAAGACGTTGGCCTTTATTGGGCTGAATGGGCATTCGGAAATCAAGCACGATTTCTAAGAAATCACAGTTTACGTATCGTACTCTTTTCAGATCGTTTCAGATTTTCCAATGTGTGTGTATGGGGACGGAATCTTCACAGTTAGAGTGGAGGACAGAGTGGGGAGCTGTGGTACGATTATCTGAATTTTCTCCAAACAAACTGCTCTCTCCCCTACAGTTTTCACTCTTCATACATCATCGTTGGTCAAAATGTAGGAAATTTTGTGGCGGTCGCAGACATGTAACTATGGAATCTACCGGACCTAAACTTTTGGCTCTCCTTATACCAACTGCCGATAGAAACAATGAAAAAACATGGAGCTACAGTAATATTCTCTGAATTTCTTTCCAAACAAATTTCACTCTCACCTGCAGTTTTCATTCTTCATACATCATTGTTAGTCAAAATGTAGGAAATTTTGTGCCGGTCGTAGACATGTAACTATGGAATCCATCGGACGTAAACTTTTTGCTCTGTTCATACCAACTGCCGATAGAAACAATGAAAAAATTTATTATTTTGCTGGTTCCCTATTCGCCTTATTTTCGAACGCGGAAGTAAATATGGGTCGAACTTCCGGTTTTTGTGCGCGACTTCTGTTTCATCGCTTCCCTGGGCAACACTAACACAAAACAACATTAGCTTAACTAAATTGGTTAACTACAGTGAGGAAAATAAGTATTTGAACACCATGCTATTTTGCAGGTTCTCCCACTTGGAAATCATGGAGGGGTCTGAAATTGTCATCGTAGGTGCATGTCCACTGTGAGAGACATAATATAAAAAAAAAAAATCCAGAAATCACAATGTATGATTTTTTAACTATTTATTTGTATGATACAGCTGCAAATAAGTATTTGAACACCTGAGAAAATCAATGTTAATATTTGGTACAGTAGCCTTTGTTTGCAATTACAGAGGTCAAACGTTTCCTGTAGTTCTTCACCAGGTTTGCACACACTGCAGGAGGGAGTTTGGCCCACTCCTCCACACTGATCTTCTCTAGATCAGTCAGGTTTCTGGGTTGTCGCTGAGAAACACGGAGTTTAAGCTCCCTCCAAAGATTCTCTATTGGGTTTAGGTCTGGAGACTGGCTAGGCCACGCCAGAGCCTTGATATGCTTCTTACAGAGCCACTCCTTGGTTATCCTGGCTGTGTGCTTCGGGTCATTGTCATGTTGGAAGACCCAGCCTCGACCCATCTTCAATGCTCTAACTGAGGGAAGGAGGTTGTTCCCCAAACAACGCAATACATGGCCCCGGTCATCCTCTCCTTAATACAGTGCAGTCGCCCTGTCCCATGTGCAGAAAAACACCCCCAAAGCATGATGCTACCACCCCCATGCTTCACAGTAGGGATGGTGTTCTTGGGATGGTACTCATCATTCTTCTTCCTCCAAACGACGGTTAGTGGAATTATGACCAAAAAGTTCTATTTTAGTCTCATCTGACCACATGACTTTCTCCCATGACTCCTCTGGATCATCCAAATGGTCATTGGCAAACTTAAGACGGGCCTTGACATGTGCTGGTTTAAGCAGGGGAACCTTCCGTGCCATGCATGATTTCAAACCATGACGTCTTAGTGTATTACCAACAGTAACCTTGGAAACGGTGGTCCCAGCTCTTTTCAGGTCATTGACCAGCTCCTCCCGTGTAGTCCTGGGCTGATTTTTCACCTTTCTTAGGATCATTGAGACCCCACGAGGTGAGATCATGCATGGAGCCCCAGTCCGAGGGAGATTGACAGTCATGTTTAGCTTCTTCCATTTTCTAATGATTGCTCCAACAGTGGACCTTTTTTCACCAAGCTGCTTGGTAATTTCCCCGTAGCCCTTTCCAGCCTTGTGGAGGTGTACAATTTTGACTCTAGTGTCTTTGGACAGCTCTTTGGTCTTGGCCATGTTAGTAGTTGGATTCTTACTGATTGTATGGGGTGGACAGGTGTCTTTATGCAGCTAACGACCTCAAACAGGTGCATCTAATTTAGGATAATAAATGGAGTGGAGGTGGACATTTTAAAGGCAGACTAACAGGTCTTTGAGGGTCAGAATTCTAGCTGATAGACAGGTGTTCAAATACTTATTTGCAGCTGTATCATACAAATAAATAGTTAAAAAATCATACATTGTGATTTCTGGATTTTTGTTTTTAGATTATGTCTCTCACAGTGGACATGCACCTACGATGACAATTTCAGACCCCTCCATGATTTCCAAGTGGGAGAACTTGCAAAATAGCAGGGTGTTCAAATACTTTTTTTCCTCACTGTATGTCGTGGGAACATTTCCAAAAATCGCTTAATAATCCAAATGGCAGGTCAGTGCCACACCCTCAAACTATTCATGAGTGGGAGGATGACATGAAGAAGTGGCCTCAGATCATGTACGAGGACATATTTAATTATTTTGTGTTGTCACTTGGTGCGGATGGGTCTACAATGCGCAATTATAAAAGTACAGTGGCGTATCAGTACCTTCACAGTGGAAAAGTTGGGAAGGTGTTAATCAATAACAACATCATCGATGACCTGGTATTTATGAAGGCTGATGTTCAACCAAGCCAAAGCAAGTCTGACGTTCACTCTGCATGGTTCCTGACTACATCTACCGGCACTGTTGAGACGGCCGGGTGCTCCTGTGTCGCGGGACAGGGGAAGTCCTGCAGTCACGCAGCGGCGATCTTATGGAAGGTAGGTTAATGAATTGCCTGTTCAGTTGTCTGTTTTATATACAGTCTATGGTTCAGTGTCAAAATATACTAACGTTAGCTGTTGCCTCGTTGTGATTAGATTGTCAGTTTATTTTACATAGATAGCAGTGCTAAATGTTTGGGATTGAACTAACGTTACAATTTGATATCAAAACGTTAACTTAACTGTTGCCTACCTCATAATGTTTAGGCTTGAAGTTTGACACAACATTGTACCAATCTGATGTGTACTCACCGAGCTCATGATGCAAGTTTGTCACATTAAAATAAGAGATTTTAGATTAAGCTAGATTTACATTGAAGCTTCGAGTTTATTTCTATTTGATACCCAAACAATACAAATAAGTGCTAAAGAGCTGATGAAAACATTAGCTTCTAAAGCATTTGTTAAATAAAATGTAGTATATGACTAACGTTTTTATTTTTTAATTAACAGGTCGTGCACCTTTTCCAGATAAGTAAAAGTCTAATCTCTTGTTCATTGATGCTCCTTGGGTTAAGGTAAGGTCATTCAAGTTTGGGTAAATGTAATATTCTGTCAGCACACCACATTTTGGTGAACCACCTCTTCTGTGTAGGTAAGTAAGTTTCTATTTTCACCAATTCTAATTCATACCAGTCTAATCTCGAATGGCAATTTGTTTAAGTACAGCATCAAGGTAAGTTGAAAAATACAGACAGTTTATAGCTGTCCATATTTTCTATATAAGTACTGTGACACCAAGGACTGTAATACATTAAAAATATGCAACTGTTCTATTTAAACTTTGTTAAAGGTGCCGTTTGCAGTGTCCAAAGGTCTGACTGGATTGTCCTGCACAGATGAGCAGCGCCACTGGAACTCAGGGACACGGCGTAATTTAGTCCCCAAAAGGTTGAGCAATATATGTATCAGGCACCACAAAGAAAGCTCTGATGTCTCTGAGAACATCCTGCCCATCTCTCCATCTCTACCGCCAACTCCTGCCTACTGCTCACATGAAGCACTGAAGATGAGCTTAGAAGTCGCAAATGTTCCAGTGGGCAGCCTTCTGCACAAATGCATCTCTGCTGAACCAGAGCAAATTCCAGCAACTCCCACACAGCTCCAGCAGCCTCATAGTGAACATGGAACGGACATACAGGGCCAGAAATGCATGTAATTTTATGATATGTACATTAAATTAGATGGGGATAAATGTGCCAGTTTGGAGGAGTCCACTAAAATGCAGAGTGCCTCCCACTTGTGGTTTGATGCTCGTAAATTAAGAGTAACTGCTAGCTCTGCAAAAAAGGTCCCCGTGCATGCATCTACTAAGCCAGATAACTTTCTTAGAGAGCATCTGTTTCCTAGGTTCCACGGGAACACTGCAACCAGGTATGGCCAGGAGAATGAGGAGGTGGCCTACTCGTGGATGGAGAGCTGTGGGTTTGTAGTTGAGAAGAGAGGCACTGTAGTTATTGTCACAGAACAATTGCTTTCTGCAAGCCCAGATGGCGTGGTTAACTCCAGAGAGCTGCTGGAGATTAAATGTCCTGTTCTGGCCAAGAACTGTTCATCTCTGGCTGAAGTGTTTTCCAGCAAGCTCACAGATGTGAAGATGGTGGACGGGGTTCCACAGCTGCAACCAAATGGATCCCGTGGTTACTACCTTCAAGTCCAACTAGGTATGTTTTGTACAAGACTAGACAGATGCAAGCTGCTTGTCTGGGCTCCATCTGAGAAAGTTGTCATTGATGTGCCATTTGATTTGGAGTATTGTTCACAAGTTCTACCTAAACTCAAGTCCTTCTATTTTAGTCACATGCTGCCAAGGATTGTAGATGAGTTTCTGTCAGGCAGACTTACACTGTGCCATAAATATGTACATATGTGTAAATAGGCTCAGGTTCTTTAACCTGCTGTATGGGCATGCCAGACACCAGCTTTCCTGTGTCTGTGTTGATGTGTGATGATACCTAACTGTTAATAATTGTTCCGCTGACCCTTTGTTAGGCTAGTTCCTTGGTGTTTTACTTTTTATAGCTATTGCTCGTTTTCGTTTTATACGGGAAGGTGATGTTTCACCATTTTAATAGTAATTGTGATTATAATTAATATGTATAAAATTAAATGGCCTACAAATAATGCCAAAGTGAAATGTTTAAATTTAGTTGTTTTACCATTTTTCAGAGGTGTCAATTCCAGGTTCAGAAAGTAAAAGTCCTGCCATGTGTTTATTCCACCAATGAAGTCACAATTAGTTAATTAGTGAAATCAGCTGGCTGAGTTCATTGGTGGAATAAACACATGGCAGGACTTTTACTTTCTGAACCTGAAATTGACACCTCTGCCATTTTTAAAGTGAATAATTGTAATTACATTCAATGTAAACAAATGACATGAGTTAATAAATTCCATTAGTGAAATACTGTATCTTTTTGCCAGTTTATGTACATAAAATACACTCCTTTAGTTATTTACATGTGGTTAGGGCAACATCCACTCGATTGGAAAAACTTGATTGAAAAAACAGATTGAAAATTTTAATAATACACATTTTAGTTGGACACAAGTTAAATATCATGTTTTTTTTATCTGTAAACATTTAAATAGTCTAAAAATAAGTTGATATTATACAATACTTGAAAAGGTGCCAAACACAATAACAAATTTTTAAAACCTGAGATCCAAAACACATTCTTGTGCATTATAATTTCATTGGTTTACAGTTTACTGTAAAATAACTAAACAGCAGTGCAGAATAGAGATACCTGAAAAAAAAATGTTAAAGACAAATGATATGTGCAAATGATAGTACAATCAAGGCACTGCAGGCTGTCAAATAATTATTTACAAATATTAAGCTACAGTGGAAATCAGGATCTTTTTGACATGTAAACCTCTATGCTCAATCAGCATCCTTGTGGATGATTTCCCCCTGCATGTTTACAAGGGCTGCACAGATTCTGAGGATTTTGTCCATTTTGTGTGCCAAGTTGATGGGTACAGTCTGGGAGATTATTTTGAACACGTTGAGCCTCCTGATAACTCTTTCCACATGTATGCGCACATTTGCAATCCTCCTTGTGGCAGTTACATCCTCATCAGACAACTGCCCTCCTTTATAAGTGAACGCTGGTAGAACAAGGTTAACCTTTCTCTCAAACAGCAGATCTCTGATGGTAAAGCCTCTGTCTGCCATCACTTCATCGCCGGGACGAAGATACTCCAGGAAGCCAGACTCCTGAGTGATGAACTTGTCACTACACCTGCCTCCATAAGCAGGAGAAATGAACATAACAAGCCCACACGGGGCAATAGCAACTACACTTTATAGTATTGCTGGAATAATAATGGCTGTATGACTCACCTCTGGAGTCAAGATTGTGTGGTTTCTGCAGGGTGGTCTCAGTGCAGTCAATGATGCAGGTGGTGTTGGGGAACTTCTCCCTGAAGCACTGAGGCATTGTGCTCCGGATTGTCTCCCGTGGCAGCCAAGGAATGTAGATTCTCATGTGCTCCTCCATTGTGTCTATCCAGTAGGAGAGGATCCTGCTCACTAACCCCTGGGACACAGCAAAGCGTTCTGCAAGATCACCCTGGAGTAGATTCAACTTAAGTTTCATCATGATCATCAATATTTGATCCATTACGTGCATCTTAAAGTTTTCTTTATAGAACTGTTCCAGATATTTAACATGATCAAAAACGGCACTGAGAGAAAGGCTTGTGTACAACACACAGCTAGTGTCATTCTTCAGGATGGCATGGGCAAGGGGTTCTTCTCCACCACATTGTGTTTCTCTGTCACATACATGATTCTTCTTTTGTCCTAATATGTAGGTGTGATCCATCAGTGCCTGAACCTCCCACTGAGTGTCAGCATCTTTATGCGTAGGTGACTCTGACTGTGGAACGGCCTGGTCAGCTTCCTCAATACAGTGGCTGTCATCTGCCAAACACAAGACCACATAAGCCCACAACCAGTTTAGCAAACAACATAAAGCATACCTAGACTACTTACAACTATGTTAACACCAAGCTAATGGAGCAACACCTGTATTAGTGCTCATTCAAATAATCATATTGCATTACATTGCTTCCAATTTTCACAAATGCCCTGGGCTAGCAGGGATGAAAAAAATACAGATATATCAATAAATATACAGAGAGAACAAACTTAAAAGACAGTTGGCTTTATGTGAGAGCATACAGGTGAAACTCGAAATATAAGAATATGGTGCAAAAGTTAATTTATTTCAGTAATTAAACTTAAAAGGTGAAACTAATATATAATGCATGTAATGAGTCTATATAATATATTAGTATATAATATATTAGTTTCACCTTTTAAGTTTAATTACTCAAATAAATTAACTTTTGCACCATATTCTATAATTAAACATCCGTTAACTTACCTGTGTCTGCTAACTTCCTGACACGTCTCCTTGGAGTTTTTATTGGGACTTCGTAGACAAGCCACTTTTCTGGTATCGGGTGGTCTTCTGTAGGTCTTGTGTTCACAAAATGAAAAGAACAAACATACGGTCGCTTTGGTGGTTTCTTCAAATTTAAAGCTTTTAACCACAGGCAAAGGGATTCCTCATTCTTCGGCGGCGGGTAAAGGTCGAAGGGCGCATCACATCCACATTCAGCTCTCGTACGCATTCGGTGATTAAAACACTCCTGCTCCAAGTACATTTTTCTTTTGTACCAGTTATTATGACACCCTCTAACTGCACAAACAATCCCGGTCTTCCTCGAAACCATAACGATTTGTTTACTTAGTTGTTACGAAGGATTAACCGCTACGGTGAAAAGTGAGTTTAGCTAGCCAGTGAGCGGAAGTGCTTGACCGGAAGTCTCGCACAAAAATCCGTCAACAGGCTGCGTCCATATTTCCGTTAAAAATAAGGTGAAAAAATTTTCTAGTTATTATTATTATTCCGCCTGTTTTTTTGTCCCGTAACTAGTCATGGAGCGTTGCCAACACGTGCACACAAAATACATCAAAACGTGTGTAATGCTCGGGAATGGTATGCTATGTCTTTTTAAAAAGATTTGCCGCACGGTTTTCACGAAATCAGCAAAAATCGGCGCAAAATTGTCCCATAGACTTGAATGGGAAATCTTCGGGAAATCGCTTAACATCGCTCAAAACAACCCCTCTTTGGGGCCATGCTGTATCGCCATACTTTAATGTAGAACAAACACACCTTATTAATACTTAGCTAGTGTTATTCGGCTGTGCACCAAGTAGTAGGTACACTGTCAAAATTTCTTCCGGAATTTTCTAGTTATTATTATTATTATTATTATTATTATTATTATTATTATTATTATTATTATTATTTTCTGCAAGTAAATTGGCTTTTTGAGGGGCTTAACATATTCAAAAATTCACCAAAATTGACGGGCGCATCAAGTCTGGCGAAAAGTTACGTATTTTAAGGTGTTCGGGAACAGGCGCACAAAAATGGCTCGTTAGCGCCCCCTAGAAAGTTAAAGAAATTGAGCCCCTGCTGTGCGTTTAACGTAGACTCACGAAACTTGGTACACATATGTAACATGTCAAGATGTACAAAAAACTTAATTGGAGCCATATCCTAAACCCAACAGGAAGTCCGCCATTTTGATTTCAATGTTCGAAATTAGTGCAATTTTGGCCATTTCCACATGTCGTACTTTAACGAACTCCTCCTAGAGATTTCATCCGATCAACTTCAACTTCGGTCAGCCATCTTAAGACTTTAAAGATGAAAAGTTGTTAAAAGAAAAACTTTTCGTCAGACCGTGTGGGCGTGGCGTGGTGGCCATTTTGAATGTTTAGCGATGAACAAAGAAATTGTTGTAACTTGAGTGTACGTTGTCGTGTCTCCCCGAAATTTATCACAATTGACAAGGGTCCATGCCTGAGGACACCTACAGGGCAAAATTGACTTTTGGTCATAGCGCCCCCCGCTGGCAACAGGAAATGTGCTTTATATGACAAACATCATCTGATTTACATGAAACTTATAATGTGTGGTCTACATGTTATACTGATCCGCCCCCTCTACTGTAACCACGCCCACTTACTCAGGCCACGCCCCCTTTCATAACATTTTAATCGTTTAAGGTAGACCCTTGTGTGAGGTATCATTGAACTCAGCAGATACTTCCTTCTTCATTGGTGATGGTTTGGCCCGCCCCCTATGTTTAAGCCACGCCCCTTTCATAAATGCTGACCCATCTAAGGTAGAGTCTTGTGTAAAGTATCATTGAACTCAGAAGAGAGTTCCTTTTTAATTGTTGATGTTTGACCCGCCCCCTATAACTTAGCCACGCCCCTTTTCACAGCGAATGAACTGTATGACGTAGAGTCTTGTGTGAGGTATCGTTGAACTCGGCAGGGAGTTCCCTTTTCATTGGTGACGATTTGCGGTGTCTGAGTGCCGCGCAAATGCACGGTCGCAAGGGGCAGCGTCCCCCAATAACCCCGACGCGCGCAAGGGTCCGTCCATCGCTGCTTGCAGCGTTAATTATTATTAGGGCCCGAGCACCGACAGCGGCAAAGGCCCTATTAAACTGAAGGAATTATTATTATTTTCCCGGGAAATGAATTGCCTTTTTGGGGGGCTTAACAAAATGTACGTATTTTAAGGGTTTTGGGAATAGACGCACAAAAATGGCTCACTAGCACCCCCTACAAAGTTAAAAAAATTGAGCCCCTGCAGTGCGTTTAACGTAGACTCACAAAAGGTAGTACACATATGTATCATGTCAAGATGTACAAAAAACGTCATTGCAGCCATACCCTAAACCCAACAGGAAGTCCGCCATTGTGATTTCAAAGTTCGAAATTAGTGCGCTTTTGGCCATTTCCACATTTCGTACTTTAATAAACTCCTCCTAGAGATTTCATCCGATCAACTTTAAATTTGGTCTGTACCATCTTATGACGTTAAAAATGAAAATTTGTTAAAACAAGAACTTTTCGTCACACGTGGCCGTGGCGGGGCGGCCATTTTGAGTGTTTCGCCACCGAAACAGGAAGTGGGTGTAACTTGAGTGTACATTGTCCAATTGGCTTGAAACTTTTCAGGATTCATAAGAGTCCAACCCTGAAGACAAATAAAGGCCGATATTTACTTAAAGTCATAGCGCCCCCTAGTGGCAACAGGAAGTAGGCCTAAAAGTCAAGGTGCTATACTTTAACGAACTCCTTCTAGATTTCATCCGGCGGACTTCAAATTTGCTCTGTACCATCTCAACACCTTAAAAATGAAAAGTTATTAAAAGATAAAATTTTTGTCAAATGGTGTGGGCGTGGCGGCCATTTTGAGTGTTTAGCGATGAACAAAGATACTGTTGTAACTTGAGTGTACGCTGTCATATATGCCTGAAATTTCTCACAATTGACAAGGGTCCAGGCCTGAGGACATCTACAGGCCAAAATTGACTTTTGGTCATAGCGCCCCCCGCTGGCAACAGGAAATGCGCCTTAATATGACAAACATCATCTGATTTACATGAAACTTATAATGTGTGGTCTACATGTTATACTGATCCGCCCCCTATACTTTCACCACGCCAACTTACTCAGGCCACGCCCCCTTTCATAACATTTGAACCATTTAAGGTAGAGTCTTGTGTGAGGTGTCATTGAACTCAGCAGAGAGTTCCTTCTTCATTGGTGATGGTTTGGCCCGCCCCCTATGCTTAAGCCACGCCGTCTTTCATAACATTTGAACTGTTTAAGGTAGACCCTTGTGTGAAGTATCATTGAACTCAGCAGAGACTTCCTTCATTGGTGATGGTTTGTCCCGCCCCCTATGCTTAAGTCATGCCCCCTTTCATAAATGCTAACCCATCTAAGGTAGAGTCTTGTGTGAGGTATCATTGAACTCAGAAGAGAGTTCCCTTTTCATTGGTGACAATTTGCGGTGTCTGAGTGCCACGCAAATGCACGGTCACAGGAATCATCCTGTCCAAGAATGGTGTGTGTTGTGTAAGACATAGGAGTTAGGGTTTTTGAGCTAAGAGCAGGACTATCAAAGGTGCGTCAGAGCTTTGTTTCTGTGAGAAGGCCTCTTTGAGACAAGAGTCGTCATAGAAACCTTTAACTGTAGTTGGTCATGTGACCTGATCCCTGACATGTTGACCAATGCTGTGAAGTTACTGTTCCTAGTCTCTGGGAAAACAGCTGCTGGTGTTGAGGTCTGAGGTCAGTTATCAGTCAGTCAGTTGGTCAGTTAGTCCATCATGACATTATGTTAGCTTACAAAAACACCTCTTCTCCTTTTTCCTCCCCTCTTCCTCTCTTCTTCTTTCTCTACTCCTCTCCTTTTCTCTTCCTCTCCTTTCTTCTCTTCCTGTGTATTTGTCTGTTTGTGTGTGTGTGTGTGTGTGTGTGTGTGTGTGTGTGTGTGTGTGTGCGTGTAACTCCTCTTCCTCTCTTCCTCTCCTACTCGTCTCCTCCTTCCTCTCCTATTCGTCTCCTCCTCCTTCCTCTCCTATAATAACGGTAATCATTCCTTAGGATTATGGTTAATCTTTCATTAACTGAGTTCTATACAACTTTTAATTTCCATTCGCATTTTTTGAAGAACTTTCTGAAACAGGAGTCATCATGGCAACCTGTAACTGCAGTTGGTCATGTGATCTGATCCCTGACATGTTGACCTGTTGCTGTGAAGTGAAATGTGTGACTGTGTGTGTGTGTGTGTGTGTTAATTTTGACAGCAAATTCTGATTTAGTCTTAGTCTTTTGAATAACACACCATTTACTATTACTTTTCATTTTACTATTCATCATGTGATTACAGTGACTACAATGGAATGATATATTTAATTTGAAAATATCCTTACTTAAAGTAATGCATATTTCTTTTTGTGTTTTTGCCTTTAAAGGTTATTAACCTAGCTACAATATTCTCCTGTTTGTAATAATCCTTCTGCTGCTTGTACCAATGAACTGAAATCAATCTGAAACAAACTATACTGGAATTAAATAAAGGAGAAGTCAGAAGATAATTGAGTTGTCCCTTGCGTCCTTCAGTCCTTGAATAGGCCTTTTTCAAGTTTGGGCAAAGAGCTGAATAGTGAACCATACATAACTTGACAGGCACTTCAGCAATAGAATTGTCAAAATCTTGATTCGGTTGGAGCTGGGTTTTCTCCATATCTGTAAGGTAGATATGGACATGCTGGGCTTCAATGGGAAGGGGAGCAGCTGTAGTATGTGAATCAGCTTCCAAATTCAACGAGGAGCCATATTTGGCCATTTGGAGCCAGTGCAAAGTCAATCTTGATTGTTTCCTTCGAAAGGTGAGGAGCTGAATTGTCGAATACAGAATTGTCGAAATCTGGATTTGTTTGAGATGGCTTTTCTAGCTTTTCTCCATAATTCCACAGTAGATATGGACATATTGGGCATCCTTAGAAAGGTGAGGAGCTGTAGTATGTGAATCAGGTTTCAAATTTAAAGGGAAACCGTATTTGACCATATGGGGGCAGTGCAACATTCAGGAACTTTAGCATTCAAATTGTCAAAATCTTGATTTTTGAGCTGCATTTTCTCCATAATTTCACAGTAGATATGGACATGTTGGTCATCAATGGGAAGGGGAGCAGCTGTAGTATGTGAATCAGCTTTCAAATTCAACGAGGAGACATATTTGGCCATTTGGAGCCAGTGCAAAGTCATCCACTTTAGCAATAGAAATGTCAAAATCTTGATTGCTTCCTTAGAAAGGCGAGGAGCTGTAGTACGCGGATCAGGTTTCAAATTCAACGGGAACCCATATTTGACCATTTGGAGGCAGCACAAAGTCAGGAGTTTTATCAAAGGCTTTAAAAATGTCCAATTAAAGAAATATTTTAACTATTTTTCACGCTGATAATTAAAGCTATATTTTAACTCTTTTTGAGGCTGCTCTAAAAACGAAACGTCCTGTTTAGCCAGACTCATTTCACCTCAGAGTGATAGTACCCCACCCCAGACTGTCACTTGGATAATATCAGAGCATTCTCATGTAGGATGTTAAAATAAAGGCTTTAAAAATGTCCAATTAAAGCTATATTTTAACCCTTTTCAGGCTGCTAAATAAAGCTATATTTTAACTCTTTTTCAAGCTGGCTAACAAAGAAACCTCCTTTTTAGCTAGACTCATTTCACTTCAGAGTGATAGTACACCACTCCCAAACTGTCACTTGGGTAATATCAGAGCATTCTGATGAAAGATTTTAAAATTAAAGGCTTTGAAAATGTGGACAATAAAGCTATATTTTAATCCTTTTTGAGGCTGCTAATTAAAGCTATATTTTAACTCTTTTTCACGCTGGCTAACAAAAAAACCTCCTTTTTAGCTAGACTCATTTCACTTCAGAGTGATAGTACACCACCCCCAAACTGTCACTCGGGTAATATCGCGCTATTCTGATGTAGGATTTTAAAATTAAAGGGTTTGAAAATGTCCACTTAATGCTATATTTAAATTCTGTTTCAGGCTGCTCTAAAAACGAAACCTCCTGTTTAGCCAGACTCGTTTCACCTCAGAGTAGTAGTACACCACCTTTAGACTGTCACTCGGATAATATCGGATCATTCTGATGTAGGATTTTAAAATTGAAGGTAAACAACGGCAGAACTGGCAGCAGCATTGACGTCAATGTTTTGATTTGAGTCGATGACCTACTTGGTCAGATCAAGCCTTTCATTCACCATAAAAGAACTCATCTTAACCCAGTAAGTTTACAAGAGAGACTTGCCGTCACTCTGAGAGTCCTGGCTTCCTGTTTTCCCTTTGTCGCGCGCCGCTGGGAAAAAAAAAAGAGCGCGCTATAAATCCGGGTGCGCCAGCAAGATCTACGTAATTTTGACATCACAAAGTAATGAGAAACTTTAAAATATTGACGTAGAATATCAAAATATTGACTCAGTATCTCAATATATTGACTTAGTATCTCAGAATATAAACTAAGAATCTGAAAGTAATAAACTTTAAAATATGGGAGTCCTCTTATCCTGTGTCTGTTACTTAAAACGTTTTGATATTAATGAATGTCCGTTTTCAAGCCATTGCCAAATGAGTTGCTACAAAGCTAATTAAGGCTATCAGCTCAACACAACTCTCTCTGTATTGCTCAGTATGGCTACCCTTATGAAAGGAAAATATATTTACCAATATATTACTTTAAATATATTGTAATATATTGCAATATATTATTTTCCATTACATTTTACAATATATTATATATTGAAAAAACATGAAATAATATATTGATGATACATATATTATACAATATATTATATATTCATGTAATATATTGCAATATATTGCATAATATACAAATTATTGCCAGTTTCAATATATTGCTATATATTGAACATGAATATATAATATATGTTTATATATTCCAAAATATATGCTAATTTATATTTATAAATATCCACCATAATATATTCCCATTTATATGGGAAAACATATTGGTAATATATGTAAAGATATAGTTTCACATCTATTTTTAATATATGGTAGAATATATTTTAAATATATGGTAGAATACATTTTAAATATATGTAAAATTATATGGAAACATACAGTATATGTACAGATATGTGTTTAATATATGGTAGAATATATTTTAAATATATGTAAAAGTATATGGAAACATATACAGTGAGGAAAATAAGTATTTGAACACCCTGCTATTTTGCAAGTTCTCCCACTTGGAAATCATGGAGGGGTCTGAAATTGTCACCATAGGTGCATGTCCACTGTGAGAGACATAATCTAAAAACAAAAATCCAGAAATCACAATGTATGATTTTTTAACTATTTATTTGTATGATACAGCTGCAAATAAGTATTTGAACACCTGAGAAAATCAATGTTAATATTTGGTACAGTAGCCTTTGTTTGCAATTACAGAGGTCAAACGTTTCCTGTAGTTTTTCACCAGGTTTGCACACACTGCAGGAGGGAGTTTGGCCCACTCCTCCACACAGATCTTCTCTAGATCAGTCAGGTTTCTGGGCTGTCGCTGAGAAACACGGAGTTTGAGCTCCCTCCAAAGATTCTCTATTGGGTTTAGGTCTGGAGACTGGCTAGGCCACGCCAGAACCTTGATATGCTTCTTACAGAGCCACTCCTTGGTTATCCTGGCTGTGTGCTTCGGGTCATTGTCATGTTGGAAGACCCAGCCTCGACCCATCTTCAATGCTCTAACTGAGGGAAGGAGGTTGTTCCCCAAAATCTCGCAATACATGGCCCCGGTCATCCTCTCCTTAATACAGTGCAGACGCCCTGTCCCATGTGCAGAAAAACACCCCCAAAGCATGATGCTACCACCCCCATGCTTCACAGTAGGGATGGTGTTCTTGGGATGGTACTCATCATTCTTCTTCCTCCAAACACGGTTAGTGGAATTATGACCAAAAAGTTCTGTTTTGGTCTCATCTGACCACATGACTTTCTCCCATGACTCCTCTGGATCATCCAAATGGTCATTGGCAAACTTAAGACGGGCCTTGACATGTGCTGGTTTAAGCAGGGGAACCTTCCGTGCCATGCATGATTTCAAACCATGACGTCTTAGTGTATTACCAACAGTAACCTTGGAAACGGTGGTCCCAGCTCTTTTCAGGTCATTGACAAGCTCCTCCCGTGTAGTCCTGGGCTGATTTCTCACCTTTCTTAGGATCATTGAGACCCCACGAGGTGAGATCTTTCATGGAGCCCCAGTCCGAGGGAGATTGACAGTCATGTTTAGCTTCTTCCATTTTCTAATGATTGCTCCAACAGTGGACCTTTTTTCACCAAGCTGCTTGGCAATTTCCACGTAGCCCTTTCCAGCCTTGTGGAGGTGTACAATTCTGTCTCTAGTGTCTTTGGACAGCTCTTTGGTCTTGGCCATGTTAGTAGTTGGATTCTCACTGATTGTATGGGGTGGACAGGTGTCTTTATGCAGCTAACGACCTCAAACAGGTGCATCTAATTTAGGATAATAAATGGAGTGGAGGTGGACATTTTAAAGGCAGACTAACAGGTCTTTGAGGGTCAGAATTCTAGCTGATAGACAGGTGTTGAAATACTTATTTGCAGCTGTATCATACAAATAAATAGTTAAAAAAATCATACATTGTGATTTCTGGATTTTTGTTTTTAGATTATGTCTCTCACAGTGGACATGCACCTACGATGACAATTTCAGACCCCTCCATGATTTCCAAGTGGGAGAACTTGCAAAATAGCAGGGTGTTCAAATACTTATTTTCCTCACTGTATATACAGATGTGTTTAATATATGGTAGAATATATTTTAAATATATGTAAAAGTATATGGAAACGTAGACATGAAATATATGTATAAATGTGTTTAATATTAATATATGGTAGAATATATTTTTAATATATGGTAGCATACATTTTAAATGTAAAATTATTTGGAAACATATGTACAGATATGTGCTTAATATATGGTAGAATATATTTTAAACATATGGCATACATAATTTTTGCCCGGTGCCTTAACCGATACTTTTTAAGAAAGTAAAAAAAAAAAAAGGCTACTAAACAACAGTCGGCAACATTAAAGAACGGCGTGTTTATTGCTAAGGTCATATGGTCAAAATTAAATGATTTAATAATAATGTAATAACTATAACAATAACTTATTTCACTAGTAAATTGCTGTTGAATGAGAAAAACAACCACCAGATGCGAAAAGAGCCTTTAACAACAACTTTGAATGCACCACGAGGCTGTAGGTTACCAGTTTCATTGAACGCACCGTCTGTGTTTTTACGACAACGGCAGCTGCAGATTGTTACATCCCGGTGTTGAATCCGCTACAGTGAAATACAGACAAACTTTACACTGTTTAGCGTTAGCTGTCAGCATTGTAACCGTGTTTAATCCACCTACTAGCTAGCAGTAGGCTAACGTTAGCTGCTATCAAGTGTTGTGTTAACTAGCATTACGTGCAGCGATGTTTCTGTTGCCTGTAACGTCTGTTTCAGGCACCGAAATGAGGCGCAGAAATCCGCGTTACTATTCGGTCCGTTAGATACAGGTCGTGACGGCACCTGTGCCGTCTTAGCAGCGGATTTCGGTACCCCACCCTATTCAGGAAGAAGATTTTTATAAGTAAATGTGTTACATGGAGGCAGGGAATAAAGGAACCAATCACAGAGAGCAGGCAGGTAGGCAGGAGAAGGTTTGAGGAAGAGGATTTAATAACAAAAACACAGCAGCACTAAGGCTGGTAAAAACCCAGGGAAAAATACAAAACAAGCCACAAGGCTGAAACAAACTGACAGGATAAGATAGGACCAGGACACAAACTAGCAGGGCGAGGAACACAAACTCACGCAGGCAGGACAACGGACACAAAACAATCTGACAAGACACAAAGGGAAACACAGAGGCAAAATAAACTAGGTAACGAGCAAACACAGGACAGGTGACACCAGGGCAGGCGAACAGGTGGAGCACATTAGACAATCACACAGGCGGGAAAACACAGGAAGCAGAACTAGACATGACAAGACAGAAAACGGACTATCACAATAAAACAGGAAACAGAACATAATTCAAAACAAGACCGAAAATCACTCAATGACAAGGAGACAAAACCCACAGTACAAAAACAATCCATAGGGACATACATTAAACAGAAGTACACAAATAGGGAAACAGAACCAAATACAAAGAACAGGAAAACAGAAATACAAAGCAAAACAGCGAAACCATGACAAAATGTTCCAATTAATGATCCAGGCAGCACATTCTTGTCTCCCTCCTTCATTTTACAGTCGAATGGTGGCTAGAACGGCTCAGGGTCAAAGTTCAATATGAAATGGATTAATCTGCATTATTTTCTTTCTTTTTTTAACGCGTAATTTTTTTCTCAAATTATTGATCGAAATTAACCCGTTATTTTGACAGCCCTAATATAAAGACAAACTATTACATGTAAAAATATAGTGCCCCTTTTGGTCTTGATTGCAATATATTTTTTATATGTAGGCTATCAATATATAAACATATATGGTATATGCATATATGGCAATATATTGGAAAATATAAATATGAAATCACATATATGGGAATATATTGCCCAATATATCACATGATATTTTCCAATTTTCTGCAATATATTTTGGTTTCGTAAGGGTATGTTCAGAAGATCGTGTCGTCCGGTGACTTTCTCGCGCAGAAACTCAAGTGAAGATTATTACCTGTTCCGAAGAGTCCATCGTGTTTTTTAATCCTCCGTGTCCTCCTTGGTTACTAGCAACTGTGTGGAGGAGGGGTGGGGGTGTACTGTCACCCTGAGGTGAAATTAGTCTGTCTAAACAGGAGGTTTAATTGTTTTCCGATCAGCCCAAAAAAGAGTTAAAATATAGCTTTAATTGGAAATTTTCAAAGCTTTTAATTTTAAAATTCTACATCAGAATGGTCCGATATTACCCGAGTGACAGTCTGGGGGTGGTGTACTATCACTCTGAGGTGAAATGAGTCAGTCTGAATAGGAGGTTTTAGAAGATCAAAATATTGACTTCGTATCTCAATATATTGACTTAGTATATAAATATTTTGACTCAGTATATCAGAATATTGACTAGGTATCTCAAAGTAATAAGAAACTTTTAAATATTGACTTTGAATCTCAAAATATTGACTTAGTATCTCAATATATTGACTTAATATCTTAAACTAATAACTTAATATCTAAAAATGTTGACTTAGTATATCAAAATATTGTCTGAGTAACTCAGAATATTGACTAAGAATCTCAAAATAATGCAAAACTTTAAAATATTGACTTAGAATCTCAAAATATTGATTTAATATCTCAAAATATTGACTCAGTATCTCAAACAATTAACTTAATATCTTACAATATTGACTTAGTATCTCAATATATTGACTTGGTAACTCAGAACATTGACTAAGAATCTCAAAGTAATGACAACTTTAAAATATTGACTTGAATCTCAATATATTTACTCAGTATCTCAATATACTGACTTAGTATCTCAAAATATAAAGTAAGACCTGTAAGACCCAAATATAGAAAAACCTAAAAAAAAAAACTTTAAAGATGTTGTTGTAGGAGGCCTTTGATGCAGAAATTAAAGAGTTTAAAAAAATGTTCATGTACGTTTTTGGAGAAATGTTGTAATATTGCAACATTGGGCTTAGTTGGGAGCAGAATTTCTGTATTTGTACTCACGTTGTCTGAACAACAATTCAGAACAACTAAGGGTTCATTTGCAGGTTTGATTGCTTACTTAGCCCCATAAAGGTATATAACATTAATAATAATCACAGTCATATTTTTTATGAAGTCATTTATTAAAAAAACTATTAAACAAGATAAAACTCTAGCTTCAAGCAACTTTTTCATTCCTTTTTTTCTTTTCATGACTGACTTTCATTGGTTGTGAAAGTCCCAAAAACTGAATCTGAAATGCAAAGGTGAACATCACACTTGCTGCATTGCATGTTGGTGTATCCTTTATTGCAGTTTCTGCAGCATCCTCTCCCTGTCTTCTGTGGGAAATGTGCAGCTATGTCCTTGCGTACATCCAATGGGAGGTGTGCACATCTCTTGGACGGTCTCTTCTGAGCATTCAGAGGGCTTCTTGATGTCACTGTCTGTGTTGCTGGGCTCCGTTTGCCTGGAGATGGTCGTCCTCTCTTTGGAGTTTGAAGTGTTGCATTTACCAGGATAAGAAAGGATGCTAGCTGTGCCTGAAACTGTCTCCTGTTCATTGTCTCTTTGCTAGACATCTTGAGAGCTTTGCAGTCCCGCTTGTAGAGGAGCCAGGCATTGACCACAGTGAGGATGATGGTGTGCCAGAAGATGTACATGTACCAGCGACGGGATTTGATGGGGAACTTATATTTGAATTTCCCCTTGAAAGGAATCATCATCTCATCCACATAGTTGTGCTCTTCTGGTACCACCTGCAGGCATTTCTCTCTGAATTAATCAAGCCATGGTCTGAGTTTGCATAGTTTGTCTTTCTTTTCTATCTCAGATACTGTCATGTTGTTTACAAAATGTAATGACGTCAACAGGGATTGGAATCTGTTGCGTGGCATCACATCAGCAACAGGGGAGTACCGTCTCCCAATACATACGGGTTCCAGCCATTTGTACTAGGCCCATCTTCAGGTACATGCCAAACATTTTTTCAATTTCCTTTGCAGTGGTGTTTACAGATGTTCTATGTGTCTGAAAGCTGTACTCATTTGTGTTTTGTGTCAGAGACTCAATCATGTCTTCGGACACAAACTTCTGGAAGTATTCCAGTGGTGTGTGGAGGGAAATGTCATCTCCAGTTATATCCAGACCAGAAAAATCTGTGTTGGGACTGATGAAATCTTTTTTCTACCAGCGATAACTGTCACGCGGCATGGTGTGTTTGTTTGTTTTTGGCTCGATGTCCACGTAATTATCAGCTGGACAGTCCATGGGTGGTTGGTTTTCTTTGTCCACTTGTTGACAGACATCTTCATCTGAGTCTTCATCACTCTCATCAGTGTCATTGAGTTCCATCTCAACTTCACTCTCACCATTTTGAATGATATCAATCACATCCTGCCCACTGTATCGCGGCTCTCTCCTTGCTGGTGGCATTATGAAAATAAAATATCACTTAATTAACATGTATAAATATGCTTTTTATATTGTAGTACATAATCTGAAGTAATAGATAGATAGATAGATAGATAGAGTGGTGGACCAAGTGCTCAAGGTAGTAATGTTTTCCATGTTTTACTGTCTGCTTATTGTAAGTTCCTTTGGACAGAAGTGTCTGCTAAATGCCATAAATGTAAATGGCTTAGCCTATGCTCTCTACGTATCATGCTAAATGAACCATGCATCCCAATCATCAGCCATTTAGTCACACAATACTGACATAACAATACTGCTAGTTATGCTCTCTAATTATCATACTAAAAGGAAAACATGCATACCCCCACTTACATCCACACCCCACATTCAGGAACATTTTCACCTTTCCCAAAACTGAATTGTCTGTTGATATCCTCTGGAATTTTAGGTCAGTCTGATCAAATTAACTACATTTTTTAGAGATAAAACTTTTAAATCAGTCAAATTTTACCAAAACACAACACAAGGGTAGAATGTATACTGACCATGTATCAAGAAAATACTCTGTTTCAGGCAGTGGTGTAATGGAGGGAATACAACCTGTTTGAGACCACTGCAACAAGCCTGCTATTTTGACTAACACACTCACCCAGTGTTGTATAAGTGCAACAAATATATAACAAGCTCTAAATGAAATTTGATGCATCTATTCCAAAATAACTACATATGTACATGCACTAGACATTATAATAACAACCAAAAAAAATATAAAAGATATTTTACTTACTTGAATCTGATGAATCCAGTCCAATGAAACATAGAGATGTTGTTCAAAGGAAACCTTGAGAGGTTGTGTGAGTTCATGGCCATAAGGTGGGACTTATAAACAAATCTACGATCCAAAAGAATTGTGAGACTGAACAATAGGACCCAATGACTATGCAAATGTGGTAAAAAAAAAAAATTTTTAAGGATGGCAAAAGGTAACGTAATTTTACAACAAGGTGTTTTACAGGGTTAAAGTAATGAGAAACTTTAAAATATTGAGTTACATCTCAAAGTATTGACCTAGTATGTCAATATACACAAGTTACACATACTGTTTTAAGTTAAATATGTAAGGTCAGGTAAAGACCAAGCAAAAGTATACATTAATCAATGTGTAAAAAAAATAAATGTGAAGAATCTTAAGGCAAGGCAACATAATTGTACATCTATATTTTGAAGGTCTACATTAAAATATAACAATGCATTACTGACAGTATCACATACATGAGTCTCATATGCAAAGATATAAAACATGGAATTGGAGCCTCAGGATGATTATTTGTTGCATTTATTTGTTGTCTACCTGCAAGACAGCATCTCATCTTGGTAAGTGACTTTTCTTCACATTTCCAACTTGAAAGACTTGTCATTTAAAAAAAATGAAACATAATTATCGTAGTATGTTGATCCACTAGGTTTATTTTGGGAACCCTTTTTCTGCTGAGCTGGCTCCTTTCCAGCAAAAATTGTAAGCAAATACAGCAATTGCTAATCTATTTGAGCAAAACATAATTTTCAATGTGTTCAGTTTTACATTATTATTGTATAAATTTACTTTTAAAGACTGCACATGGTGACAAGAATAAGGAAGTGGGGTGCTGATTGGAAGACAGCTCTACAGTTGACATATATCTATATACAGTATATTTCAGCCTGGATTAAACACATGGTCATCATCTACATGGACACAGCATTGTGTACAAGGAGTTGGGTCTGTGTACATGTGTGTTTCGTGCATAGGCTTTTACTTTTTCCATCTGCGCATCTGGACATATTGAGCCGCATAAGACTGCCTGCTGATGGGTTGACCCTCTTCTATCTCTGATTCATAAATCTCCTCCTCTTCTTCCTCATCTTCTTCTTCGTACTCTTCTTCCCCCTCCGGCTCTTCCTCCTCCATGCCTCTCTGGCGTTGTATGTTGCTGTGAGCCTGCAAATTGAATAAGGTGAGAATGACCTCTAAGGATCCTCAGAGTCAATGTAGGGGGGCGTCCAAATTATGGTTAATTTTTGAAAGTTTTTCAAAAATTAAAAACTCTTAACATGAATGCAACATAGAAGATATAAATCCCCACTGATGAATGGTTACTGGCCTATAGGTAAGGTAGTCAGCAACCTACAGAATTAATTTTGACTTGTTCTGGGAGAGGCCCAGCCTGCTGAAGGATGATGGTCTCCACCCAAACCGACATGGAGCCAGGTTGCTCTCTGACAACCTAACGACCACACTGAGGCATTGACATTCTGTAGAAAATATCACAGATTCATGCCCCCCAGGTACTGATTCAAATGACACTTTACATGTGGTTGGATCTAATCTAATAAATGTTTTCTACAGGGTAACATGTAGTACTACTACTATTCGAGTTATAATCAAAAATAGACCATACAAAGTGGTGAATCCCCTAAGTAATAAGAAGCTAACTGCAAACATAGTCAATTTAGCATCCATTCCCCGTCAATTCTATTCTCCTTATATATGCTTCCTCTAGGCAATATTATTAGGAAACACTCAATTAATTTTCACTGTTATGCGGATGACACCCAATTATACTTATCAATCAAGCCAGACGAAACCAGTCAGTTAGGAAAACTTCAAGTATGCATTAAAGATATAAAATCATGGATGACCTACAATTTTCTGATGTTAAACTCAAACAAAACTGAAGTTATTGTGCTGGGCCCTAAACACCTCTGAACCTCATTATCCAAAGATAAAATTACTCTGGATGGTATTGCCCTGGCCTCCAGCACCACTGTCAGAAATCTAGGAGTTATTTTTGATCAGGATATATCCCTTAATGCCCACAAACCTCAAGAACAGCCTTTTTTCATCTTCATAACATTGCCAAAATTAGGCACATCCTGTCTCAAAACGATGCTGAAAAACTAGTCCATGCATTTGTTACTTCCAGGCTGGACTACTGTAATTCCTTACTATCAGGTTGCCCAAATAAGTCCCTTAAGACTCTCCAGCTGATCCAGAATGCTGCAGCGCGTGTTCTGACAAGAACTAAGAAAAGAGATCATATTTCTCCTTTATTAGCATCTCTGTATTGGCTTCCTGTAAAATCCAGGATTGAATTTAAAATCCTTCTCCTGACCTACAAAGCTCTAAATGGTCCCACTAGAGCACTGCACTCCCAGAATGCAGAGTTACTTGTGGTTCCTAGAGTCTCTAAAAGTAGGATGGGAGCCAGAGCCTTCAGCTATCAGGCTCCTCTCCTGTGGAACCAGCTCCCAGTCCGGGTCCGGGAGGCAGACACGGTCACCCCCTTTAAGAGTAAACTTAAAACTCTTTATTATAAAGTGTGGTCTAGACCTACTTTATCTGTAAAGTGTCTTGAGATAACTCTTGTTATGATTTGATACTATAAATACAATTGAATTTAATTAAGGTAGCCATCCACAGATACAGTTAAGGATTCACTGTGCTACATGTATGTGGAACATTAAAACTGTCATGAATCCCGCTTCCTGAGTCTGTTTTCTGCCTGAGTTGCCTGTATTCTGTCATGGAGTCTGTTTTCCTGAGTTTTCTGAACGCACCCTCTCTGGTTGCCTGGCGACGAAGCAAGGCGGGAGATCTCTCAATTACCCACACCTGCATCTCATCAGCTATCTGCACACCTGGTTCTGATCATCACCTCTTCATTTCATAAGCTCTGACCTGACATCCATTCCCTGCCGGATCGTTAGCCATTAACAGTATATTGTGCCTGCATATCAGCCTCAGTTTGCTAAAAGTTAGTTTTGCTGCTCTGTTATTTTTGCTTGCTGTGAACATACTTGGTTTCCACTGTCTGCAGTTACTCTCCCGAGATATTCACTCCACCTCTGCCTGGTCATCTGTTGCATCAGAAACAACGTTGGATCTGCTCATTCCCTCCCACCTACTCACCTCCACTGCCTGCTCCGTCACCTGGATTGTCCTGCTTCCACATTCAAGTCACTAAATTATTCTACTCACATTGTCCTGGTCTGCTTCTGGGTTCCGCTTTAGTAAATCGTGACAAAAACATGACTTATAAAATCATGCCCACAATTATTTTAGTAGCTTGCTAATCTATGCACTAAAAAGGTATAAAGGCTTTAGGCTACCCTACACTTTACACTTTTGTAGGGCCAGTTTAACATGTACTTCTTATATATATATATATATATATATATATATATATATATATATATATATATATATATATATATATATATATATATATATATATATAGTACTGTGCAAAAGTCTCAGGTGTGGAAAAAATGCTTTAAAACTAAGACTGCATTTAAAAAAATATAAATGTTTATTTTTATCAATTTACAAAATGCAAAGTGAGCGCCCAAAAAACATCCAAATCACATCAATATTTGGTATTACTACCAAAGGGTAGTAATACCAAATATTGACCAAACCAGCATCAATTCTTATAGGTACACTTGCAAAAACTCAGGGAACCTTGAGGATCGTAGACGCAGTGGTCGGCCAAGGAAACTTAGTGCAGCAGATGAAAAACGCATCAAGCTTATTTCCCTTCTAAATCGGAAGATGTCCAGCAGTGCCATCAGCTCAGAACTGGAAGAAACCAGTGGGACCCAGGTACACCCATCAACTGTCTGGAGAAGTCGGGCCAGAAGTGGTCTTCATGGAAGAGTTGCAGCCATAAAGCCATACCTCTGACATTGAAACAAGGCCAAGCAACTCAACTATGCACGAAAACATAGGAACTGGGGTGCAGAAAAATGGCAGCAGGTGCTCTGGACTGATGAGTGAAAAATTTAAATATTTGGCTGTAGCAGAAGGCAGGTTGTTTGCCGAAGGGCTGTAGAGCGGTACAATAATGAGTGTCTGCAGGCAACAGTGAAGCATGGTGGAGGTTCCTTGCAAGTTTGGGGCTGCATTTCTGCAAATGGAGTTGGAGATTTGGTCAGGATTAATGGTGTCCTCAATGTTGAGAAATAAAGGCAGATACTTATCCATCATGCAATATCATCAGGGAGGTGTATGATTGGCCCCAAATGTATTCTGCAGGAGGACAATGACCCCAAACATACAGCCAAGGTCATTAAGAACTATCTTCAGCGTAAAGAAGAACAAGAAGTCCTGGAAGTGATGGCATGGCCCCCACAGAGCCCTGATCTCAGCATCATTGAGTGTGCCTGGGATCACATGAAAAGACAGAAGGATTTGAGGAAGCCTACATCCACAGAAGATCTGTGGTTAGTTCTCCAAGATGTTTGGAACAACCTACCAGCCGAGTTCCTTCAAAAACTGTGTGCAAGTGTACCTAGAAGAATTGATGCTGTCTTGAAGGCAAAGGGTTGATTTGATTTAGATTCCTCTTCTGTTCATTCGCTGCATTTTGTTAATTGATGAAAATAAACAAACACTTCCATTTTTGAAAACATTCTTAGTTTACAGCATTTTTTCATATCTGCCTAAAAAATTTGCACAGTACTGTGTGTATATATATATATATATATATATATATATATATATATATATATAAATATAATGTGTACACACACACATACAGTGGGGAAAGTATTTAGTCGGCCACTAATTGTGCAAGTTCTCCCACTTAAAAAGATGAGAGAGGCCTGTAATTATCATCATAGGTACACTTCAACTATGAGAGACAAAATGAGAAAAAAAATCCAGAAAATCACATTGTAGGATTTTTAATGAATTTATTGGTAAATTCCTCGGTAAAATAAGTATTTGGTCACCTACAAACAAGCAAGATTTCTGGCTCTCACAGACCTGTAACTTCTTCTTTAAGAGGCTCCTCTGTCCTCCACTCGTTACCTGTATTAATGGCACCTGTTTGAACTTGTTATCAGTATAAAAGACACCTGTCCACAACCTCAAACAGTCACACTCCAAACTCCACTATGGCCAAGACCAAAGAGCTGTCAAAGGACACCAGAAACAAAATTGTAGACCTGCACCAGGCTGGGAAGACTGAATCTGCAATAGGTAAGTAGCTTGATGTGAATAAATCAACTGTGGGAACAATTATAAGAAAATGGAAGACATACAAGACCACTGATAATCTCCCTCGATTCGGGGCTCCATGCAAGATCTCACCCCGTAGGGTCAAAATGATCACAAGAACGGTGAGCAAAAATCCCAGAACCACACGGGGGGACCTAGTAAATGACCTGCAGAGAGCTGGGACCAAAGTAACAAAGGCTACCATCAGTAACACACTACGCCGCCAGGGACTCAAATCCTGCAGTGCCAGACGTGTCCCCCTGCTTAAGCCAGTACATGTCCAGGCCAGTCTGATCCGTGTAAAGGAAAGAATGAATGGGGCCATGTATCGTGAGATTTTGAGTGATAACCTCCTTTCATCAGCAAGGGCATTGAAGACGAAACGTGGCTGGGTCTTTCAGCATGACAATGATCCCAAACACACCGCCCGGGCAACGAAGGAGTGGCTTCGTAAGAAGCATTTCAAGGTCCTGGAGTGGCCTAGCCAGTCTCCAGATCTCAACCCCATAGAAAATCTTTGGAGGGAGTTGAAAGTTCGTGTTGCCCAGCGACAGCCCCAAAACATCACTGCTCTAGAGGAGATCTGCATGGAGGAATGGGCCAAAATACCAGCAACAGTGTGTGAAAACCTTGTGAAGAATTACAGAAAACGTTTGACCTCTGTCATTGCCAACAAAGGGTATATAAGAAAGTATTGAGATTAACTTTTGTTATTGACCAAATACTTATTTTCCACCATAACTTACCAATAAATTCATTAATTCCTGCAATGTGATTTTCTGGATTTTTTTTCTCATTTTGTCTCTCATAGTCGACTTGTAACTATGATGAAAATTACAGGCCTCTCTCATCTTTTTAAGTGGGAGAACTTGCACAATTGGTGGCTGACTAAATACGTGTGTGTGTGTGTGTGTGTGTGTGTGTGTGTGTGTGTGTGTGTGTGTGTGTGTATAGATAGTAGTGGGTCCCTGCTCCATCTCTTTCTGTGGAGAGGTCCTTGGTTCTAAAAAGTCTAAGCTCCCTAGGGTAATTTTATTTTTTTAACGTATACCCTATTTCCCTATGCGTTTGTATTTAAGTGACTAATGTGAACAAAAAATCTTTGAAATTGGTCCAGTATTGAGCGAGAACGCTGTAATTGGCAGCCGCGAACCAGGCTATATGTAATCCTATATCTAATGCATATATATATATATATATATATATATATATATATATATATATATATATATATATATATATATATATATATATATATATATATATATATATATATATATAGTGCACTGTCAATTTCTTACCAAAAAAAGTTCTGTTTTTGCCACTGACAGGTTCAGATTATTATTCTAAGTGTCTGACACCCTTATGGGAAGGACCCCTACAGAGAGAGACCTTTTTGTTAAAGAGTAAAATATTTTGGTGTAACCAGAAACAGCCCTGAAAATCACCATTGCCAAACTCACCAGACTATTTAAATAAACTGTACTTTTAGCGTTTATAGATCCAGTGTATTTCCGCATGTAAATGGGTGAATTAAGCGTTTATTTCAACCAAACCAGATTGGTGATTGTTGAACCAAGGCAGCTTTTGATTTTGATTCTGTCGATATTGAATGAAATGTTTTACAATGATAAACTTACTGTTTATTTAAATGGAGTCGGGTGAGTTTGGCAATAGCGATTTTGGAGAGTTTATTATTTTTTTGGGTTTTGGGCATTTTTAGACCTTTTTATTCGACAGGAGAGCTGAAGACATGAAAGGGGAGAGAGAGGGGGAATGACATGCAGCAAAGGGCCGCAGGTCGGAGTCGAACCCTGGCCCGCTGTGTTGAGGAGTAAATCCCTATATATGGGCGCCCGCTCTACCAACTGAGCTATCCGGGCACCCTTGGGGAGGTTTTAATGTTAAACAAAAAGGATCTTACTCTTTAAGTGCTGTTTTTTTAATCCACTTTTAGTGGATGTAAATTGAAGGTGGGCAATTGCCCATTAGCGTTACATTGTTTGTTTCACCTTTCTTAATACTGGACCAATGTTAAAGATTGTTGTTCCCATTAGTCAATGGAATATAGGGCCCAGTCGAAAAATACCAATGTTAAGGAGAGCAATATGAAAACTAACAAGCACTCTCATTCTGTCACTATGGTAACGAAGACTTTAGGGCTCACCCTCCTGACTGTGTCTGGGTACTGGCTGCGTTGTCTGTGGTTTGGGCCTGTGGTAGAGGCCAGCGTTGACCTGAGGCTTTGGCCTCTGGGGGAGGCCAGAGGAGGACTGGGGTAGCGGCTCATGACGGGGGAAGAGTAGCCGGTCAGAGGGGTGTCCAGGCGCCCATCCAGAGTGTCAGGCATTCTAATCCGTCCATTGAACAGCTATGGATTTGAAAAGACAGGGTAATGTTTACTCCAAGCTTGTCGTTATTACCTGCTGATGGAGCTTGAAACTGCAATTATTTCGAAGCACATCTACTCTCAGTCAGTTAATCTTGCAAGTTAACAGCACAATTCTTAGAAAATTAGCTTACTCCGATATTTTCCAAGTACTCTACATCGACAACATTTCACTTTCGGGATTATTCAGGTGCCGCCGGAAATTCCGCCAGATGTCCATCTTTTCAGCCAGATGTCAATTACCTTCCGCTTTCTTTGTGTTGGCATTTTAAACTCCGGTGGATTTTTGAGGACTATGGTTAACTGCTCCTCTTTGCAGGGTAAATCCAGACAGCTAGCTAGACTATCTGTCCAATCTGAGTTTTCTGTTGCACGACTAAAACAACCTTTGAACGTACACATGTTCCACCAAAACAAGTTCCCTCCCGAGACTATTTTGCAGCAGCACTGGGGCTCCGTCCGGCTCTTAGCACTGCCCAAGATGATTGTGATTGGTTTAAAGAAACGACAGTAAACCAGAGCATGTTTTTCTCCCATCCCTCCTCCACAGCGCTGTGGAGGAAGGTCTGGCAATGCGAGACTATGCATGTGTTGATCACTTCTCCACATTGGCCAGGAGGAATTTTTAGACCATTTCCATTTAATTTTGAATGATATTGCTATTTCAAGAATGTCTTTCATGATTCTTCAGTTCATGTCACAGAATCTCAATTGATTTGAGGCCAGGATTAACATTACTTTTCTTATGTCTGAGCCATTTTCTAGTTCATTTTTCAGTGTGTTTAGGCGTATTTCCGTGTTGCATCTCCCAACTTCTTAACACATTAGTAATTACACAATGTTGTTTCATGTGTTATCAGCTGCATTAGCTCAAGCTACCTCCAGATCTTTCTGAATGTCCATTGCCTCCAGGTTCTGGTATGTGTGTGCATAGACCTCCAGCGCCTTAGCATGGAAGAGCATCTCTACTGTGATGAAGTCTTTGAAAATCCTCTGCCAAAAAACAAAGCAATAGTGGTTGTCAGTGGGAGATTGATGCTGGAGGATGTTAGTGTATAGCAGGTGGTGGAAGTATTCAGATCCTTTACTTCAGTAAAAATACTAATACCACACTGTAAAAAATACTGTTACAAGTAAAAGTCCTGCATTGAAAATGTTACTTAAGTAAAACAATGTTAGTATCATCAGGAAAATGTACTTAAAGAATGAAAAGTAAAAGTACTCAAAGCAGAAACATCCTCCCATTGTAGAAAGTGTAAAGGATCCAAACAATTGTGTTTAATGGTCTAATCATTTCAGCTGGACTTGTAGGCCGTTATATTGTTGGCTAGTTTAATTTATAATAAAACATCAGATTTTATAAACTACATGTGTTTTATGTGCAAAAATCTTAATGTGTAAAGTATTGTGACAGATGAATGTAGTGGAGTAAAAAGTACAATATTTCTCTCTGAAATGTAGCGGAGTAGAAGTAGAAAGTGGCATGAAAAGAAAAGACTCAAGTGAAGTACAAGTACCTCAACATTTGAACTTAAGTACAGTACTTGAGTAAATGTACTTAGTTACATTCCACCACTGGTGTACGGTATGTGTGGAAGTGTGACTGACTTTGATATCCTCCAGTTTCTGTCTCTGGAAGTCTGTGATGGTCTCCTCCAGTTGTCTGATGCTGTGCTGGGCCTTGTTGGAAGCCTTCTGAGCATTCACTTCTGCCTGTCAATGAACACAAAATACAGTACACAAAGCTTTACCTCACACTCAGTATGGGCTGCATGAAAGGTCAGTGATGTGGTGCTGTTCATCAGATAATCATAAAACCATGTACATTACCTGAGACTGAAAGTTCTTGTCAAGAAAATAAACTGTGTATAAGTTGCAACCATTGTTAACATGTAATGCCTACATAATAATAATAATGTATACTTTATTAATCCCGCAAGGGGAAATTACAATGTTTTCACTCTGTTGTTATTACACACAGGCCTGAATTACACACACATGCTCAGTACCTATACATGCACTAATGGAGAGATGTCAGAGTGGGGGGTTGCTGCCCATGGAAAGGCACCCCGAGCAGTTGGGGGTTCGGTGCCTTGCTCAAGAGCACCTTGGCAGTGCCCAGGAGGTTGAACCAACAACCCTCCGGTTCCCAACCAAACTCCCTACTGACTGAACTACTGCCACCCCCACATGAAAGTATTAACATATATACAGTATGTAAGGCACACTGTTTACCACGTTTTTTATGTTTTTTCATATATGACCAGCATATTTACAACATTTGTAAGATATAACTTCTTATTAATACTCAATTAAACAAATTTCTAATGAATGCATGGTGAAGAAATTGCGGTGTGAATGCTGCATGTTGAAAGGATTGCTGGCTTGAATTGTGCAAAAAGGTGAAGTAGTGAGAATACTTGAAAAAGTGGGAATGGGTTTAATTAGTGTAAATGTTATTGAAAAGTTGACCAACACCAATAACGTTTGAAAGATGTGGAATATTTTAATTGCTTTCAGAAAACTGAATTGCTGGCTTGAATGTATAAGAAGTATGTGAAGTAGTAGGAATAGTTGAAAAAGTAGGAATGGGTTTAATTAGTATGAATGGCATTGAAAAGTTGAATCATACCAATAATGTTTGAAAGATGAGAAATATGTGTTAAACTGATGCTAAACAGGATTGCTGGCTTTAATTTGGATGAAAAAGCATCTAAAGTAGAATGATTGAGTCTGAAAAGTGGGAAATGTGTGCATCAGATTAGGGAATCTCAATCAACTGTGTTGAATATTTTCAAAAAGTATGAATGGGAAATTAAAACTTGTATAAAACTTCCACTTAATGAAAGAAAAGAGCCAAATGTCTGTATGTGAAGGATACAATGCTCTGTAGATCTGCTGGGTTCCTCAGTCGGATTTTCTCCAGTTTCTGCAACTCCTTCAGCTCTTTGTTCAGATCAGTGCTGAACTTCTTGAGATCTACCTGAATGGAAGATACACTGTCAGCTCCCACAACACAGAAAACAAAGGCCAGTCTTTTTTTTTCATGTTGTGTAAGACTGTCCTTAAAAGACAAGACACTGGTTATTTAATCATAAAATGACCAATGTATTCTTACACCTCCCCTCTAAGAATCCCCACCTTAAGGTGCTGGATGGGTCGCTGTCGCCCCATGACCCTGAGAGCTGTGTTGTGGGGGATAATAGTTCTGGTAGGGTCACTCAAGGCTGGTCCAAGACGAGGGGTCAAGACCGAGAACAATTCCAGAAACCTTATAGACTGACAACTTTGTAAGCAAGTTACATCATACAGATTAAGGAGACTGTAATCTATATCGACGACGATTCATTTAGGGAATTGTTCCGGTGCTTCCGGAAGAACCGCCAGATGTCCCTCATTTTTGGCCAGATGTCCACCCTCACCATCCTCTTTCTTTGTGTTGGCGTTCTAAACTCCGGTGGATTTGTGAGGACTATGGTTAACTGCTCCTCAGATCTCTGCAGGGTAAATCCAGACAGCTAGCTAGACTATCTGTCCAATCTGAGTTTTCTGTTGCACGACTAAAACAACTTTTGAACGTACACATTCCACCCAAACAAGTTCCTTCACTAGGCTATTTTGCAGAGGCACCACTGCTCTGTCCAGAGCTTAGAGCCGCCCAAATCTATTGTTATTGGTTTAAATAAATGTGAATAAACCAGAGCATGTTTTTCTCCCATCCCAGAATGCTGTGTGAACTAGCCAGACCCTCCTCCGCGGCTCTGTGGAGGAAGGTCTGACAATGCAAGACTAGTCCATTTATAGTCTTTTAGAGTTATTCAGCCCGGTTTAACCTACAAGAATTTGACAGCTCATGTAACGTGTTTTGGAGCAATAAAAACAGGACTGCATTTTCTGTCAAGCTGCAAAGAATTACAGCAGTCACAGATGATGAGGAGCTCAAAAAGACAAACTGTCTGAAAAATGCTAACTGTCAGAGAAATCCTCAGAGAAATCATTTCAACTGCTTCCAAGAGCCTGACAAAACGTAACGTAAAACGTAGTAAATGTTGTCTCTTTACTAGACCATAGTCCAATAAACGATCTGGAAGTGTTTTGTATCTTTGGAAAATCTAGTCTTATATTCAGACCAGTATTGTTATCAGCTGATACTAGTTTATTGCAGATATATCAATTTCGGAGGCACACATTTGTAAACAAACTCACCCTTTTATTTTTGACTATGTCTCCATAGGCTTTTAGAGGAGCAACAACTCTCGTCTCCAGTCTTTCTACCTGCAACAATAAAGCGTTAATCAGTGGTGGAATGTCATTAAGTACATTTACTCCAGTACTGTACTTAACGCTTTAGTGCGTAACTTTTTGATATTCATAATGAACGTCCATTACATTCAAGCCATTGCCAAATGAGTTTCTACAAAGCTAAATAAGATTATCAGCTCCACACAACTCGACAAGAAGCTTGAGTGAAGATAATAACCTCTTCTGAATAGTCCATTGTGTTTTTGTAATCCTCCGTGTTCTCCTTGGTTACTAGTAACTGCGTGGAGGAGGGGTGGGGGCGTGTGCGTGTTCACAGAAGGCTTATGTCATGTGGACGCGTTGACAGTGTTGTTGTCATTACTTAGAATGCCTCATGGGGCGACAGAAACTACGCACTTTAGTTTGAAGTATAAATGCTGAGGTACTTGTATTTACTTGGTTCTTTTGTTTTAATGCCCCTTTCTACTTCTACTCCGCTACATTTCAGAGCGAAATATTGTACTTTTTACTCCACTACATTCATCTGACACAATACTTTACATATTAAGATATTTTGCACATAAAACCCATGTACTTTATATAATCTGATGTTTGTTTCTAAATGAAACAAGCCATTAATATAATGGTCTACAAGTCCAGCTGAAATGCTTAGATCATTAAACACACAACTGTTTGGATCCTTTACAGTTTCAAAAATGTGAGGATTTTTCTGCATTGAGTACTATTACTTGTAATACTTTAAGTACATTTTCCTCATGATACTCAGATACATTGACTTAAGTACAATTTTCAATGCGGACTGTGGTATCTTTAGTTGTTGATGCTGTGATGTTGTATGGAAGAGGGATTCGCTGACACTGATCTTGATTATAAGAAGGTTTTATTTAGGGCTGTTAGCGTTAACGCGTTAATCGCGATGCGATTAAGGGCGGACGCGATGCGATACATTTTTTTTTAAATCGCATTGATCGCATGCCGGCATGTGATTAATTTATTTTACACTTCACTAGGCTTTGCGTCGTGCCTAACAGCTACTATTTTGACCCTTTGACGCTGCCGTACTTCTTCATAACATATCTTCTGCTGCATCATGCAGGCAGGCTGCCGGCATGGAGAAAGACAGCAGCAACACACTTCTGAATGTCGCTTTTCTTTTAAAAAACACTCCCGGACGGCTCAGCATACAAGTCGAAAGCCATATGCACATTGTGTAAAGCCGAATTAAAATATCACAGAAGTACGTCAAGCTTGAGCTACCACCTACGGAGCTAAGCATAGTAGTACAGTTAACGTGATACTACCGGCCCTTGGGGGGCGGATGAGAGATGAATGTTTGGTAATAAGAGGTTGCTGTGACCCGCCGTACAGGTTAGTTTGACCAGCGGGCAGCAGCGGTGGCCAGAGCGGGCAGCAGCGGTGGCCAGAGCGGGCAGCAGCGGTGGCCAGAGCGGGCAGCAGCGGTGGCCGGAGCGGGCAGCAGCAGTGGCCGGAGCGGGCAGCAGCGGTGGCCGGAGCGGGCGATCTTGGGGGTACTGGAATGGGAGCTGGAGTACAACCTAGCTAGGTGGAAAGCTAACGCTAGCCGGCCACCTGTTCCACCAATCCTGCTTGTAAGTGTCCGCTCATTAGACAAAAACTGGACTACATCCAACTTCAACGAAACTCCCAACGCGAGTTCAGAGACTGCTGTGTTGGAAACAACAGTGACTATCCAGCCTGTTTCTTTGTCGCCGGGTAAGAGTGGAGATGGGCTGTGTTAACACAGACTTGTGCAGAAATGAGCTGCTCATTAACCGGTGATCACTGGACGTCAGTCAGTAATCAACATTATTTAGGAGTTACTAAACACTATATTGACTCTAGTAAGGATAGGGATTTTTAGTTTTTTAGTTAGATACTTGGAGGAATTGTGCAATAATGACTGAGATTCACACATTTTTCTTTTGTTTACAGTAAATAAATAATTACAAATCTTAAAATCATGTTCATAAAGTTACTTTCTTTGCATTCATATGTTTCCCAATCAAATCAAAATTGTTTTCGATTGTTAATATGTAACTGTTCTGAAATGCAAAATAATAGAATTTTAATCATGTGATAAAATATGCGATTAATCGCGATTAACTATAGAACTTCAGCGATTAATCGCGATTAAAAAAATATCGTTTGACAGCCCTAGTTTTATTACATCAACGATTTCAGCATCAATTTACAGTCTCCATGGAAATCTGGAGAGCACCTCAGTCATTTGAGAAAATGGCTACTCTGAGGTTTTTCTGTTCAGACATGAGAATATGTACCCTGTGCTTTGTGTAACATGAGACGTGGTGATGGGGGGTAGGTAATTCCAGGTCCTGGGGCCAATCAATCAGTAGTCCGCATTTGCCTCAGCAGAGCCACTTCCTCTGGAATGTTGCCCTCTGATGTCTCAGCTAAGTGGAACCATGTGTATTATAACAAAGGCTTAAGTCAAAGCTCTATGGCTTTTCAGATACTACAGGACTTTTACTTGTAACAAGGTATTTTTACAGTGTGATATTAGTACTTTTACTTAAGTAAAGTATCTGAATACTTCTTCCACCACTGCCGTTAATCACAACAACAACAACCATATGTACAGGAGTTTGATGCAGAGAAAAGAGCCCATTGATGCATGCATAAAGACAGTGTCCCTGACCTGAGCCTGCCTGTAGTCCTGCACCATGGCCAGGTCTTCAGCCAGGTTTTTCAGGCCGATCTGGAGCTCGGGGTCCTCTCTGCTGGAGAAGTCATAGAGCTGAGCCACCAGCAGGTCTGCCTTGTCTCTCAGCTTGGCTGTCTTCCTGGTGTACGAGGCCAGCAGCGAGCAGATCTCACCCAGGTACTTCTCAGCATGTTTCACCGTCTGCTCCATGCTCCGGACCTGGACATCCCTGCTGGACAAATGAAAGGTGCAATAAGCAATGCTGTGCAAAGATTGTTGATATTTGAACTCAATTGCCAAACAACTACAACCCCCAACTCTTCAGAAGCTCCGCCCCCCCCAGAGCCATAACTACTGGCCGGAGAGCACATTCAAATGCTTATATATATATATATGTGTGTATGTATGTATGTATATATACATATACATATACATATATACACACAAATATATATATATATATATATATATATATATATATATATATATATATATATATATATATATGTATATGTGTGTGTATATATATGTGTGTGTGTGTGTATATATATGTGTGTGTGTGTGTGTATATACATATGTGTGTGTGTGTGTATATACATATGTGTGTGTATATACATATGTGTGTGTATATACATATGTGTGTGTGTGTATATATATATATATATATATATATATATATATATATATATATATATATATATATATATATATATATATATATATATATATATATGTATGTATATATATGTATATACACATATATATATATGGCCATATATTTGGCCACTATATATATATATATATATATATATATATATATATATATATATATATATATATATATATATATATATATAGTGGCCAAATGGCCCTTGACGCGTTTCTAAGCCGGGTACACACATTCAAAGCACATGGCCAAGAAGCCAGCCTACAACAAGGCACGGCTGGCAATCACTAATCACAGACTCCAGCTGCCTCTCTTTTGCCCTCGTTAGGCCAGGACAAAAGGAGCCACACCAACCAAGGCAAGTTGGTCTGTGTTTGCCACTCAAGCTAACCACTGCTCTATGTTCTGCAACCAGAAACCCCGTAAATCAAGCTGAGGATGACTGGTGCCAAAGGATTCATCAATTTCCCCTGGACCTCAAGGTCTCCTGTCCCCTCCTTGCCCAACTACACCGGTGAGCCTCTCTACTGCACCTCGCCTACCCAGCTGAATTCCCCACTACCTAAACCAGCCCTGCACACTTGCCACGCCATGAGTGGGCTACACCACTGCTTTCTTTATTTTGCTATTCAAAGAAAAATAAAGCACCCACCTTGGTGGGTTTTTCACTGCAATTTGATTCTGGTCCGTTCTTGTCCCGCCACTATATATATATTAGGGCTGTCAATCGATTAAAAAATGTAGTCTAATTACATACTCTGTGATTAATTAATTGCATACATAATTAACGGTGCCTGGATCGATACTTTTTAAGAAAGTACAAAACAAGAAAAAACAAAGGTACTAAACAACAGTCGGCGACATTAAAGAAGGCTTGTTTATTGCTAGGCCATATGGTCAAAATGAAATGATTTAATAATTATGTATAACAATAACTTATTTCACTAATAAATTGCTGTTGAATGACAAAAACCACCACCAGATGGGAAAAGGACAGTAAAACACAGTCAAACTTTACACCGTTTAGCGTTAGCTGTCAGCATTTTAACCGTTTTTAATCCAGCTACTACCCAGCTGACATTAAACGTTTAAATGTTGTTGAAATAATGTCAGTTTATGAAAAAACATTAATTCAACATCAAAACAACGTTGAATACCAAATAGTTGAAGTGGTGATGTTAACTCACTACGGATTCAACATAGAAATATCAACAATTTTTGAGTTGTACGTCAAATCAACATTATTTTTACAACCATGACTTTTAAACATTTTGTTGAAATATATCAGTAGAAAAATAACATTGTTCCAACATACAAACAATGCTGATCAATTAACTGTTGAAAAAGTGTTGATACATGAATAATGATACAACGTTGAAAGATCAACTCTGAATTAAACGTTTGAGTCGTGATAAAAGCGCTTTCTACATCTCCCGCCGTACTTTGAGAGCAACTCCAGTCTGATTGATCATTTTGGAACATTGTTCAATACAAGGGCTTGATTGGAGGACGGCGGTTGTCCATCACACAAAGGCGGTGACTAGAACTGGATTCTATTGGCTCTGACGGTTCCAGACAACACCCGCTTGCTCATGTGCGAAGTGGGTCTGTGTTGTCATCGTCAAGCTAGCAGCAGATTCTGATCTGGACCGGTTCGGACTGAATTTAGGGGTAACGGCTCAAACAGTAAGCAAAGTTTTTGAAGTCTAGAAACTAGAAAATTCCTAAATACATTTTGAGTGTGCCTGACTCTGGCCCATATATTAAAAGAAACGCTTGAATTTTCAAGCGTTTTGGTCACAAAAAACACATCTAGTGAGATACAGACAACACAATGTCATAGCCACGTCTCCGCTTACTACAGAAAAAATCCAGAAGCCAAAAGACTCAAAAATTTCCATTTAAAAAGTGCAAAGAAAAAAGCCAATAAAGTACAAAATAAAACACTTCTCAAATACACAAATACACCCACATCAATCATACACATACTTGAAATAACTATATACATAAATATATAGAAAAGTCATTATAAATTGTACAGGGTGTGAAATGCTTATAGGAGGCCCTGTTTTTGCTTTGACACAGCTCCAGCCATTACAGGGTTAAAATTTCAGGGGCAAACGTATCTATCAACTTGTCTGCTCATTGGCTAAAAATGTAGACGGGTCTTATAGCATTTAAATCTAACTGGTCCGAGCAAATAGGCTCGTTTGAGATGAGCCAGATCTGCGCAGAATTGATCACCGGCGATCGCCGCCCAATGCATGCCGGTTAGATTTGTGTCCGACTTGATCCCAACTTGCTCTGACGTCATGCACATGTGGGCAACGATAATCTCACGAGATCAAGGCGGCCGCAGTTTTTAGAGCCAGGCGCCGCAGTTGCTCCACCAAGTACAAGAGCCAGGCGGACCCAGGGCATGCTGGGAAACGCCGGCCTCTCAGCTGATCTAACAGCTGATTGGTTCACAATCGACTGAACATGATAACGTTTTATATAAACTATTTATTGATTTTGATTTGGAGGGATTTTAACTATGCTATTTGTTTGATGATTTAAAGGCTTATTCTGTACAGAACACATGTTGTGTGGCTGATAGGTATGTTTAGAAGTCAGAGAGACTAAATCTGTTGAGATTATGGATCATCTCCAGTCTGTTGTTAATTAAAATCAGCAACAGATCGCATGTAGAGCATTTTAACAGTTACTCTGTCATAATTAAAACAACTGCAGACTGTACAGGCTGATACAGTGAGGAAAATAAGTATTTGAACACCCTGCTATTTTGCAGGTTCTCCCACTTGGAAATCATGGAGGGGTCTGAAATTGTCATCGTAGGTGCATGTCCACTGTGAGAGACATAATCTAAAAACAAAAATCCAGAAATCACAATGTATGATTTTTTAACTATTTATTTGTATGATACAGCTGCAAATAAGTATTTGCAGCTGAAATTCTTCAGCGTGTGTGCAGAAGATAAGAAGTTTGCAATATGCAACACTGCAAGGAAAAAGTAGGGCGTGGAGGGACCACACCAAAAACCAAAATCACATTTCTTTAGTTGATATTGTATGTGAAAAGAAGGAAATGGTTCTAACATTGACCTTTAGATGTGTGTGAATTTCCCACACCAGGAGTAATTTATATTTTTCTATTTTATAGTGATCCGTTATCTGTTCAAAACATTTTCTATGTTCTGTGCAAAATGTTCTATTAAAGAAAAGATATAAAATAAATATTTGTGTGTGCTGTAAAGTGGTTAGAAAAAATGAAATCAGAATCGGCTAAAATCGGTATCTGCTGGCCTAACTCAAAGAAAATCGGAAATCGGAATCGGCCTAGAAAGTTATAATCGGTGCATCTCTAATATATATATATATATATATATATATATATATATATATATATATATATGTATGTATGTATGTATGTATGTTTATGAGGACTATGTTGAACTGCTCCTCAGATCTCTGCAGGGTAAATCCAGACAGCTAGCTAGACTATCTGTCCAATCTGAGTTTTCTGTTGCACGACTAAAACTACTTTTGAACGTACACATGTTCCACCAAAACAAGTTCCCTCCTGAGGCTATTTTGCAGAGGCACCGTGGCTCCGTACGGTGCTTAGCGCCCTTTAAGACGATTGTAATTGGTTTAAAGAAATGCCAATAAACCAGAGCACGTTTTTCTCCCATCCCGGAATGCTGTGTGGACTAGCCAGACCCTCCTCTGCAGCGCTGTGGAGGAAGGTCTGGCAATGCGAGTCTACCAATTGTCTGGAATAGAGTTTTGTGGCTTGTGAGCTAGTGTCTGTTTGTTCTCCATTGACACACAGCCCTGTGCATTAACACCTGATTTTTTTTTTCAGCGCACACAGAAAATAGAGAGCTACGTAACCATTAGGAGATATTCATTACCTCACTTACTATACCTTTAAGAGAAGAAATTTGTATTAGGATATTTTTCATTGTAAAATATTGGGAATAAACTAGCTTGTTAACATTCTGGCCAAATCTGTCTAAGCTGTTTTTGTCTCTCTGGATGTGAAACTCCTACCTGGAGAAGCTGTTCATGTTTGTCCTGTTGTCCTCCCCGCAGCTCCTCTGCTCTGGTGTTTGCCTCGGCTCATTCTCACCTGCACTAGGTAACAGAAGACCATGTTGCCATGGTTACACCAAACAACAGATGGCATTTAATGGCTATGGTGGGGGTGTAAGTCATGATGTTTGCCACATGATGGCAGCAGAGTATTATTATGGCTGCAGACGAAGGCGTGGAAGCGCTGCTAGGTCTTTCTTGTATTGAACCACAGGGGCTCTTTGGATATTGCCAGTACACTGTGTTTATGTAATGTCAGTGTAATGGGACATCCTTGCTTCTTTAATGTCCGCAGTAACTCATGTAAAGGAGAAAGGAAACGTACATTGATAATGCTGTTGCACTAAAATTACATTCAACATTCATTTTTCTCCTTCCAAGGATACGCTTATATGCTTTTCATATACAGCAGGTCTAAGCCATAACTACTCTTTAACAATGTATCAAATAATGGTTAACAACATGAAAGAATTTTTTTTTGGGCTATTTTAGTCTGATCCACAAAGATGACAACAAATTAAAGGTAAGAAAAACTGATGAAGTTTCTCTAACTGCTACTGAGCAGATTTTTTTTTATCAGATAAGAACACTTGAGCTGACCATGTTTTGCAGAAAAGAAGGCATTATAATGTTGAACTTGACCCAAATTGCTGCAGTCACCTGTATCAACAATACTTGGAGTTTTCACAGTCAAAGTGTTGTGAATAAAAAAATGTATTCACAATGAATACATTACAGGCCCGTAGCCTTAGTGGAAGGGTGGAGGGGGGGGGACCTTTTTGCAGTGTTTCCCTCATTTTTTTTTTTAATTATGACATTCAAATACTTCATTTTAATGTCATTAGCCTCACAGATTTTGATATGCGTGCATAAAGTTGTTAGCCTGGCTCCTCCCTGCTACGTACTTCCGCTCAATTTTCATTTTCCTTCAGTACTACGTCTGGGTTTGCGGTATATTCTTGGGTTTTCTCCGGCCAAATCTTTACCGGTCCAATCAGCGAACAGAGGGAGTGGCTGAGAACGATGACGTTGAGGACATGCACTAGTTTGAGTTGTAGTTCCATAATGGCGGAGGAGAAAGAGCCAATCCAATCCATTTTATTTATATAGCACGTTTAAAAAACAAAGCTTTAAAGTGCTGGACAAGAAATAAAACATAAAAACACATAGAACACATAAAACAACATAAGACCACACAGTTCTCATGCTGGGTTAAAAGCCAGGGAATACAAGTGAGATTTAAGACGGGATTTAAAAGATTCGAGGGTCGGGCCAATTTGACCTGTGGAGGTAGTTCATTCCACAGTTTAGGCGCTGCAGCTGAAAATGCACAGTCGCCCATGGTTTTTAATCTGGTTTTTGGAGCGACCAGCCGAAGTTGATCAGTAGACCTAAGTGACCGTCAGGGGGTGTAAACTTGTAAGAGGTCTGAGATATAGCAAGGTGCCAGCCCATTCAGTGATGTAAAAACAAACAATAAGATCTTAAAATGTATTCTAAAATGGACCGGGAGCCAATGTAGCGAGGCCAGGACTGGTGTTATGTGTTCATGCTTGCGAGTTCCGGTTAAAAGACGAGCGGCCGAGTTTTGTACTAACTGTAAGCGTGAGAGAGAGGTTTGGTTAACGGCAATGTAAAGTGCATTACAGATGCAAGCAAAGCCATTCAGTCCGTTGTGGCAACGCTGCCGATATCCAGAAGTTAAATCCCGAGCAAGAACAATCTTTGCTGAGTTTTGTTGGTGGCCATGATGTTGTGGCCCTCCTCCCCACGGGGTTCGGGAAAAGTTAGATTTTCCAGCTCGCTCTGTTAGTGGTGAAGGAGTTGGCTAAGCCGACGTCACGACCAAACATTAGCTATTGGTCATGGCAGACCCAGAGTGGCTATTGTCAATGGAGAGTGGCCAGACTTTCTGTACAAATGAAATGGACCAGAGTCTGGTAGGACCAGGCTATAAAGTTGTTGCATGGATTGTTACATTGGACGTTAGTGCCAGTTAACACATTTGGTAACACTGGTGCTTTTAACAAGATTAGGGCTTCAGTTTGGTTTAGATCATTTTTATTTGGGGGGGGGGGGTTAATTATTGGCAGTTGTTTTTATAAAAAGACACTTGTTAATTTAAAAAAAAAAAAAGATTAAAATTATGGACCTTTGGCAGTGAGGGGGAGGAGGCTCTTTCGAACCACCCAAACCCCCCTGTCTACAGGCCTGCATTACACCCTACACTTATTTTAAATGTCATTTACTAGACATATTTGAATTCAGCGTAAGGCTGGAAGATATGGAGAAAATCAGATATCACCATTTTCTTGATCAAATATGTCGATATCGATATTGCGACGATATTGTCGGGTTGACTGTTGGTGCTTTCACAAAATACTTTTTACAATGAGATTTTAGATAAATAATCACCAATAATGTGGTAAACAGCTTCGAGTGAAATTATAGAGAAAAAAATTAACAATTTTGTTTACATGCGTGTGATGTTAAAACAAATCTGCAATTCTTCAAATGATATTCCCTCAAAATGTTTCACGACAGATAAAAAAACAAAAATTGTGTTAGTATGCGCTTTGAATTATTTTTTAAACAACATAATTGTATATCACGGTATCTTGATATATGTTTTCATCACTATATGATTCCATTGAAAGACGATAAATTATCATATTGAATTATCGTCCAGCCTAATTCAGGTTTTTTTAGAAATGTAGTCTAACATTATTCGGAGTATCAGGAAGCTGAGGGAGAATGTATTTCTCAGAAGACAACTGACATGTTTGTTTATCTTTTCCTCAGTGGGAAGTCATCAGAAGCCCTGCCCTCTGAGGGCCAACACAACTTTCTGCACTCAGGGAGAAGACAGAGACACAGGCAGCACCGGGTCGAGGTAAGGCCAAACACTTTCATTTCTGGGTTACATTTTTTTGAGTGTCTGACAGTTGTGAGACAACAGAAATGTTTACATGTGTTGGAAGGTCTCTTGCAATACATTTTGTTGTTCTGTGTTTGTATTTTATGTATGAGTACAAACTTTATACGTAAGTGCCTTGTGTGCATCAACTGTTTTGCTGTTTACCCAAACGCCTTTATGCCCAGGTCTACGAGCCATTTTTCGAAAAAGTGATCTTGTGTACACAGGAGATAACTTCCTTTAAACCTTTGTCTCTTATCAACTAACCTTTGGTTAATTGATAAGAGACAAAGTCACTCCAGGTCACTGCAACTGGGAATACAAAAATAAAGAGCAAATAAATGAATGAGATGCTAGAATATAACTGAATATCTCTATTTTTGTCTTATAGTTACGATATAGCCATTGGATAACTTTGAGATTTCTCTTATTTGACAATATGACTTTACTTTTGACTCCAGAACTTGAATGCAGAGGTTTTATTATTTAATTCCCCTTTTCATTTTTAATAAGACCTAAATCTAAAAAAAGTTGATTAATATTTTTTGGTTTACTTTAGCGAGTCAACTCTGATCTATTAGTGTAAGCAAAGCTGTCAGTTGCCAGTTTCTTCCCAAACAGAAACTTTTCAAATGAAGTTGCTCTCACTCTTGCGGTAGTGGTGGAATGTAACTTAAGTACATTTACTCCAGTACTGTACTTAAGTCCAAATGTTGAAGTACTTTACTTGAGTCTTTTCTTTCCATGCCACTTTCTACTTCTACTCCGCTACATTTCAGAGAGAAATATTGTACTTTTTGCTCTTACTACATTAAAGTGACAGCTTTATTTACTAGTTACATTACACATTAAGATTTCTGCACACACATGTAGTTTATAAAATCTGTTTTATTATAAATTAAACTACCCGACAATATAACGGCCTACGAGTCCAGCTGAAATGATTAGACCATTAAACACTTTAATAACACAACTGTTTGGATCGTTTCCAGTTTCTAAAATGTGAGGATTTTTACTTTTAGTACATTGTCCTGATGATACATACTTTTACTTACTGTAAGTAACATTTTCAATGCAGGACTTTTACTTGTAACAGAGTATTTTACAGTGTGGCATTTGTGCTTTTACTTAAGTAAAGGATCTGAATACTTCTTCCACCACTGCCTGGCGGTTTGTTATCTCAGAGAGCCTGCTGACCTCAGTCTGATCTGTAGCCGACTGATTATGTTCTGGAGCTGATCGCAGTGTGTCAGCCTCTGTTCCGCCTCCCTCTACTGTCTGTACAGAGACAATATCAGCCAGTGAGTCAGCTACATGTTGGAAGTCCACACTAACTTCCCATTTATCCTTAAAATAAGCCACTTGAAGGCTCTTTCCGTTTGCTATATGTGTGTTAATATTATCACATTATTTCAGTCTTTTTCAAGTCATGCTATATAACCTGTAACCCTACAAACGAGTGAAGCTAGCAGGCCCAGCTGACCGCTGCCTGAGCCCTAGGAACCCCACACGGCTGTGGAAGGTGACCATTATTTTGTGTTTGTTTAAAGGTCCCATATTGTAAAAAGTAAGATGTCCATTTCTTTTATATTATAAAGCAGGTTGAGGTGCTATATAAATGCTTCAGAAATTGTGCCTTTAAACGAGCCGCCAGGACTTCCGTACAGTTGTGATTGTGTCTGTGATGTGGAGCAGGGAATAATGGACCCAAATGCAGAGAGAGGCAGGCAGGCAGGAGAAGGTTGCACGCGGGGAGAACCCGAGCAAATACAAAAAGATCCAAAAATGCAAAACAAACTGAACGACGGGTACAAACTGAGGCAGCCAAAAAACTAAGTCCAGAACCAAAGTAAAACAAAAAGAACCAGATATCAAAAAGCAGGAACACAGAGAGCGCAGGGAAGATAAAGACGCACAGGCTGAGCACACTGACAGACACGAACAGATACAAAATGATCTGACGCAAGACAAAAAGGAACAGAGGGGTTAAATACAAGAGGTACTGAACTAATGAGGGACAGGTGACACAACAGGTGAAACACATCAGGGCGGAGCAGGACAAGAAAACAGAAAACATAATACAAGCAACAGAAAAATACACAACCACAACAGTACCCCCTCCTTAAGGGACGGATCCCAGACATCCCACATATAAGCAAAACAAAAAACAACCCAGAGAGGGCGAGAGTCCGGGGGAGGCAGAGAGTCATGGAGGCACAGGGCACAGAGAGTCCAGGGGCACAGGGGACAAAGAGTCACTGGGGTACCCGGGGAACAGAGCGGGGGCCGCTCGGGGGAACAGAGCGGGGGCCGCTCGGAGGAAACTGAGAGGGGCCGCTCGGGGGAAACAGAGGGGCCACTCGGGGAAACCTACAGGGGCCACTCAGGGGACAGAGAGACCTCGGCAACAGGGGACAGAGAGACCTCGGCAACAGGGGGCAGCAACAAAGGTAGGAGCCTTCTGGTGGCCGGCGACGAAGGCAGAAACCTTCTGGCCACCGGCGACGAGGGCAGAAGCCTTCTGGTGGCCGGCGACGAGAGCAGAAACCTTCTGGCCACCGGTGATGAGGGCAGAAGCCCTCTGGTGGCCGACGACGAAGGCAGAAACCTTTTGGTCACCGGCGACGAGGGCAGAAGCCTTCTGGTGGCCGGCGACGAGAGCAGAAACCTTCTGGCCACCGGTGATGAGGGCAGGAGCCCTCTGGTGGCCGGCGACGAAGGCGAGACCCCTCAGGTGGCCGAACTGGACATCGAGGGTTCTGAGGTGGCCAGCCTGGACGTCGAGGGTTCCTTGGCGGGCGTTGTCGCTGGCGAGTCCCTTCGGGCGGCCAAACTGGATGTCGAGGGCAGCGCCCCTCCGAGGGCCGAGCCGGTCGGCCAAGGCAAAGCCCCTTGGGAAGCAGTGCCGGCGAAACAGGAGTCGGTTTGACCAACACAGGCAAAGTCTCTGGGGGGGTCTCAGGGGCGGTCTTGAGGGCACCGGAGACCAGTAAAGTCTCAGGGGCAGTTTCAGGGGCGGTCTCAGGGGTGCCGGAGACCGGCAAAGTCTCAGGGGCGATCTCGGGGCGGTCTCAGGAGTGCCGGAGACCGGCAAAGTCTCAAGGGCGGTCTCGGGGGCGGTCTCAGGGGTGCCGGAGACCGGAAAAGTCTCAGGGGCGGTCTCGGGGGCGGTCTCAGGGGTGCCGGAGACCGGCAAAGTCTCAGAGGTGCAGATCAGCGTAGTCTCTGGGAGATCCGTCAGCGCAGACTCTGGAAGCTCCGTCAGCGCAGACTCTGGGGGGCTAGACGTCAGCCGGGATTCAGGGGGGCAGCTAGCCAGCCAGGGATCAGGAGAGCCGCTAACCGGCCGGGGATAAGGACAGCCGCTAGCCGGCTGGGGGTCAGGGAAACTGCTAGCCAGCTGGGAATCTGGGACACAGGGCAACCTGGGAACGCTAGGAGACGCAGAAATGCTAGGAAACTCGGGAACGCTAGGAAACTCGGGAACGCTAGAAAACTCCGGAGTGCTAGAAAACTCCGGAGTGCTAGAAAACTCAGGAGTGCTAGAAAACTCCGAGTCATTAGAGCACCCCAGAATGCTAGAAAACTCCGAAACGCTAGAAAACTCAGGGGCGCCAGAGAGCCCGGGGTCACCAGGGAGCTGCATGGGGGCACTAGAGAGCTGCTCGGGGGCGCTAGGGCGGCTGTTAGCTAACCTGGATCCAGGGGACCCGCTAACTGGCTGGGACTCAGGGGGATTGCTAGTTAGTTGGGGCTCCGAGAGGCTGCTAGCTAGCCGGGGCTCAGGGAGGCTACTATCTAGGCTGGGCTCAGGGGGGTTGCTAGCGAGCCTGGACTCAGAGAAGCTGTTAGCTAGCCGGGGAATAGGGAGGTTGCTAGCTAGCGGGGAATCTGGGAGGCTGCTAGCCAGCCGGGGCTCAGGAAAGCTGCTAGCTAGCCTGTATTCAGGGGGGCTGCTAACTAGCTGGGGCTCAGGGGAATTGCTAGCTAGCGGGGAATCTGGGAGGCTGCTAGTCAGCCGGGGCTCAGGAAGGTTGCTGGCTAGCCTGGATTCAGGGGAGCTGCTGGCTAGCAGGGGAATAGGGTTCTGCTAGCTAGCGGGGAATCAGAGATGCTGCTAGCCAGCCAGGGCTCAGGAAAGCTGCTATCTAGCCTGGATTCAGGGGGGCTGCTAGCTAGCTGGGGCTCAGGGTAGCTGCTAGTTAGCCTGGATTCAGGGGGGCTACTAACTAGCTGGGGCTCAGGGGAATTACTAGCTAGCGGGGAATCTGGGCGGCTACTAGTCAGCCGGGGCTCAGGAAAGCTGCTAGCTAGCCTGGATTCAGGGGGGCTGCTAGCTAGCGGGGAATCAGGAAGGTTGCTAGCTAGCCCGGTGTCAGGAGAGCTGCACGTCAGCCCGGGGTCAGGAGAGCTGCACGTCAGCTCGGGAACAGAAGGGTTGCACGTCAGCTCGGGAACAGAAGGGTTGCACGTCAGCTCGGGAACAGAAGGGTTGCACGTCAGCTCGGGAACAGAAGGGTTGCACGTCAGCTCGGGAACAGAAGGGTTGCACGTCAGCTCAGGAACAGAAGGGTTGCACGTCAGCTCGGGGACATTAGGGAACGAGGACTCTGAGGTGAAGAGCGGGGCATGGCGACGGGAGCCATGACGTCCTTTTCCCCGTCTTTGACCTCCACGGCTCCCAGAGAAGAGGGCCAGACGGGTACCCTCGAAGGACTGCTGGTGGTCAAGCGTGTATGCTGACCATGTTGCCTCAGAGCAGTCCGAGTGTTCTGGGGACGCCGGTAAAGGGGCAGGCTGGCTGATGAAGCATGCACCTACGGCCACAGTGTTTGCCGGCTGGGGAGGAGGCGAGCTGGTGGGTGAGTCACTGGAGGTGGTTAGAAAGTAATTAAGCCAGTGTTTAAACTCCTCCAGTTGGGGAACAAAGTGACTCACCCACGGCCTCTCTGATAGCCACTGCTGCTGTACGGCAAGCTTCTCCAAGACGGGAGGGTGGCAATCCGGCTCCGTGCATAGCAGACACTTCACCGTCCAGCCGAACTCCATCACTTTCTTTTTGAAAAGAAGCTTCTCCGCTGGATCCATGTTTGGTCAGATCATTCTGTGATGTGGAGCAGGGAATAATGGATCCAAATGCAGGGAGAGGCAGGCAGGAGAAGGTTGCACACAATGATTTATTTGCGGGGAGAACCCGAGCAAATACTAAAAGATCCAAAAATGCAAAACAAACTGAACGAGGGGTACAATATGAGGCAACCAAAAAATTAAGTCCAGAACCAAAGTAAAACAAAAAGAACCAGATATCAAAATGCAGGAAGATAAAGACACACAGGCTGAGCACACTGACAGACACAAACGGATACAAAATGATCTGACGCGAGACAAAAAGGAACACGGGGGGAAAAATATATTCATTTTTAATAAGACCTAAATCTAAAAGAAGTTGATTAATATTTTTTGGTTTACTTTAGCGAGTCAACTCTGATCTATTAGTGTAAGCAAAGCTGTCAGTTGCCAGTTTCTTCCCAAACAGAAACTTTTCAGATGAAGTTGCTCTCAATCTGACCTGGCGGTAGTGGTGGAATGTAACTTAAGTACATTTACTCCAGTACTGTACTTGAGTCCAAATGTTGAAGTACTTGTACTTTACTTGAGTCTTTTCTTTCCATGCCACTTTCTACTTCTACTCCGCTACATTTCAGAGAGAAATATTGTACTTTTTGCTCTTACTACCTTAAAGTGACAGCTTTAGTTACTAGTTACATTACACTAAGATTTCTGCACACACATGTAGTTTATAAAATCTTTTTTATTATAAATTAAACTACCCAACAATATAACGGCCTACGATTCCAGCTGAAATGATTAGACCATTAAACACTTTAGTAACACAACTGTTTGGATCGTTTCCAGTTTCTGAAATGTGAGGATTTTTACTTTTAGTACTTTTAGTACATTGTCCTGATGATACATACTTTTACTTACTGTAAGTAACATTTTCAATGCAGGACTTTTACTTGTAACAGAGTATTTTTACAGTGTGGCATTTGTGCTTTTACTTAAGTAAAGGATCTGAATACTTCTTCCACCACTGCCTGGCGGTTTGTTATCTCAGAGAGCCTGCTGACCTCAGTCTGATCTGTAGCCGACTGATTATGTTCTGGAGCTGATCACAGTGTGTCAGCTTCTGTTCCGCCTCCCTCTACTGTCTGTACAGAGACAATATCAGCCAGTGAGTCAGCTCCATGTTGGAAGTCCACACTAACTTCCCATTTATCCTTAAAATAAGCCACTTGAAGGCTCTTTCCGTTTGCTATATGTGTGTTAATATTATCACATTATTTCAGTCTTTTTCAAGTCATGCTATATAACCTGTAACCCTACAAACTAGTGAAATGAAAACTAGCAGGTCCAGCTGACCGCCGCCTGAGCCCTAGGAACCCCGCACGGCTGTGGAAGGTGACCATTATTTTGTGTTTGTTTAAAGGTCCCATATTGTAAAAAGTAAGATGTCCATGTCTTTTGTATTATAAAGCAGGTTGAGGTGCTATATAAATGCTGTGAAAGTATTCAGAAATTGTGCCTTTAAACGAGCCGCCAGGACTTCCATACAGTTGTGATTGTGTCTGTGATGTGGAGCAGGGAATAATGGACCCAAATGCAGGGAGAGGCAGGCAGGCAGGAGAAGGTTGCACACAATGATTTATTTGCGGGGAGAACCCGAGCAAATACAAAAAGATCCAAAAATGCAAAACAAACTGAATGAGGGGTACAAACTGAGGCAGCCCAAAAACTAAGTCCAGAACCAAAGTAAAACAAAAAGAACCAGATATCAAAAAGCAGGAACACAGAGAGCACAGGGAAGATAAAGACACACAGGCTGAGCACACTGACAGACACAAACAGATACAAAATGATCTGACGCGAGACAAAAAGGAACACAGGGGTTAAATACAAGAGGTAATGAACTAATGAGGGACAGGTGAAACAACAGGTGAAACACATCAGGGCGGGGCAGGACAATCAACAAAGGCGGGAAAACAAAGTAAAACTAGACAAGACAAGATCGGACACAGACTATCAAAATAAAACAGGAAACAGGAACAAACCGACAGGAAACATAAAATGACCTAAACGCAGACACTTAACCAACATAAAACACGAGGGAGAACAGAATAAATCTACGAAAACATACAGAAAACATAATACAAGCAACAGAAAAATACACAATCACAACAGTGTCACAACTATACTATATATAGGTAGAAGTGGTGCTACAGTGCCATTACAGTCATTGGATGCAATGGCAGTGCAGAGACTCCAAGAGCATAGACAGTATATAAGAATGGACCAACAGATCCCGTTGCTCTGGACGGAGACCAGTGAAGGCCGTTAGAAGCAGTTTCCGGTGAGCGCTGAGCGTTACTGCGCAGCCTCCAACTGAGAGAGACGACGTAAATGTGACGTGAGCAACCTGTCTGAAATTTGGAAGTCTTCTGGTAGCTGTGCCAAGAGAAATCTCAATCATTCCCAATCTAGCAGAGACGGAGAGCGTAGGTATATGTAAGGAGATAACATGGACACATGCTAATTATTGCTAACTAAAATGCTAGTTAACATTAGTAATTAAACTTAAACAACTAATGTAAGTCGAAACTGCCTGCAAGCTTCTCCTGACTATACGGTAATTCCTCTACTATGCGACAGTAAGTCGCGTGGTTATGACACAATTGTTAGCCTATTTTTACAAAAACGTCTGCTACGGAGCCATAACGTGAGGTACAAGGTAATGGAGCCTTTTATACATTGTCATATTTCTTTAAAAATAAACAATGGACAAATAGTCTTTAAACACTTCAGATGTAAAGTTATTTGCTGTCAAAGTGACGTCAAAATGAATGGCAGTCAATGGAATGCTAACGGGGCGTGATCGCTTTGTAGCATCAAAATGGCGCCATAGGAGGTTCGAGCTCTGAAGTGAAGCTTACCCCCTTGTCCAAGAGCGCAGATGCAAAAGACCGAAACGCTGACCAATCAGAGCACACAGGGCTTTTTCAGTAAAGGGGGGATTAAAGAGACAGGCGCTAAAATGGAGCGTTTCAGACAATTCAGTTACATTCAAGCAATTGCCAAATGAGTTGCTACAAAGCTAATTAAGACTATCAGCTCCACACAACTTTCGCTGTATTTCTCAGTATGACTATGTTCAGACACTGGTGTCGTCCGGTGACTTTCCCACACAGAAACTGGAGTGAAGATAATTACCTCTTCTGAAGAGTTCATGATTTTTTAATCCTCTGTGTCCTCCTTGGCTACTAGCAACATTCTCTAAATACATCATGACTAGCAACTGCGTGGAGAAGGGGGCGGGCGGTGCGCGTTCATGGAAGACTTGTATCATGTGGATGCGCCGAAGGTTTTGTTGACATTACATAGAATTCCTCATGGGGGAGACAGAAGCTACGCACTATAGCTTTAAAGCATATACACATGTACTAGTAGGAACCCAAAATGCATGTATGAACCTGAAAATGAGCATGATATGGGACCTCTTAAGAAACGCTTGAATTTTCAAGCTTTTTGGTCTAAACGTCATACCCAAATTAAAAGTGGTGCAGCTCCCATATACTTTGACACTCAGGGATGTGCCTGATATCATTGGAAAGGAAACACTCAAGTTTTTGTTACAAGTGACAGGGTGATTCTAGGCCTTACTGACACAGAGTTACAGAGGCTAGAATGGAGGGTTTTTATTTCCGTCCAAGTCATACATCTGTAAAATTATTAAAATTCACTGCTGTAAACACATCTAGTGAGATACAGACAACACAATACCATAGCCACATGTCTCAGCTTACTACAGAAAAAATCCAGAAGCCAAAAGACTTAGAAACAGATTTTATATGAATTTTTGTATGTCTGTGTGCGTTTTTCTGATTTCCATTTAAAAAGTGCAAAGAAAAAAGCCAGTAAAGTACAAAATAAAACAATTCTCAAATACGCAAACACACCCACATCAATCATACACATACTTGAAATAACTATATACATAAATATATAGAAATAAGTCATTATAAATTGTACAGGGTGTGAAATGCTTATAGGAGGCCCTGTTTTTGCTTTGACACAGCTCCAGCCATTACAGGGTTAACATTTCAGGGGCAAACGGTATCTATTTCTTGTCTGCTCATTGGCTAAAAATGTAAACGGCTCTTTCAGCATTTAAACCTTACTGGTCCGAGCAAATGTCGCTCGAGTGCACGTGGGCTCACATCGCGTCAGAGACTTCTACGACTTCCCATTTGGATATCACAGGCAAACATGCACCGATTGGCTTCTACCAGGTATCCATTTGAAACCTTAGAAGTCACGTGTGTTCATGGACATTTGAATCGTTTAAGGTAGAGTCTTGTGTGAGGCGTTATTGAACTCAGCAGAGACTTCCTTCTTCATTGGTGATGTTTTGGCCCGCCCCTTATGTTTAAGCCACGGCCCTTTTATAACTAATAACCTGTTTGATGTAGCGCCTTGTGTGAGGTATCATTGAACTCAGCAGAGACTACCTTCTTCATTGCTTTTGGTTTGGCCCGCCCCCTATGCTTTAGCTACGCCCCCTTTCATAACTAGTGAACCATTTCTTGTGTGAGGTATCATTGAACTCAGCAGAGAGTTTGTTTTTGATTGGTGATGATTTGGCCACGCCCCCTATGCTTTAGCCACGCCCCTTTTAACAGCTAATGAATTGTATGACGTAGAGTCTTGTGTGAGGTATCGTTGAACTCAGCAGGGAGTTCCCTTTTCATTGATCATGGTTTGGTCTGCCCCCTATGCTTTAGCCACGGCCCTTTTCACAGCTAATGAACTGTATGACGTAGAGTCTTGTGTGAGGTATCGTTGAACTCAGCGGGGAGTTCCCTTTTCATTGGTGACGATTTGCAGTGTCTGAGTGCCACGCAAATGCACGGTCGCAAGGAGCGACGTCCTCCAGTAACCCCAACGCGCACAGGCGCGAGGGCCCATCCATCGCTGCTTGCAGCTTTAATCACATTTATCTCTATTCCTATATATTGTATATCACCACTGGTTTTGTGAACTACCGCTTGTACCAAAAAATATATAAAATTGTAACTATACAGGGGTAATATTAATCCAGCGGTTCCCAAACGTTTTCTACAGGGCCCGCCTTTAATCCCCCCCTCCCCCCAATGTGAGGTTTGCCACAATCAGGTGTTTCTCCGCAAAGGGATAGTCAACGAGACGACAGTTAGTCCAATCAGTATAGATGTCCAAACAAAGCTTCATGAAGCATTCTCTTTATTTTCTGAGCCCACTAGATGGATCCCTCTGTTAAACGAAGGGTTGAAAGCACACTTTTTTTAAGAGCGCCATCTAGTGGGATCAACAAATACAACTTATGGTTCATGAATCTTCATTTATGATTAACATCTTATTTTTTAACAACATACAAAACATACAACTCGCAATATGAACGCATTTCCCCCCCCCCCCCCACCACCTTCATCATCACCACCCACCCAGACAAAAATCAAGATAAGATGACACATTAATTACAATATTCCAGACCATTCAACAGGAGTGACAAAATAGACAATAAACCATAAAAAAAAACGTATGTATGAATGACAACAGCATGAGCCCATCATACACGTCTCTGCCCCAGCACAAAGCTTCTTAGAAGCCCTCCAAAGAGTTCAGCTACCTTCCCCATTTTCTAGTTGGCATCACCTGGCTCAGGTGGTCATAACAAAGAGGGAAACAACACCATGTTAATGTTTGAACAATTCTTTATTTAACCAAATTAAACCAAATTAGACCAAATTAACTATATACAGAATGAGATGTAGAATTCAGTGGTGTAAGGTGTGAGTGAATGAAACGGATGAGGGTGTGTTGGTGTTGTAAAGTGTAAACTTAGCAAAAGGCAAACCTAGGGAAACATAACCAAACCTTGGTGTGCCTGTGACAGACAGATTCCATAGGTGCCTTTATTTCCTCTTTCCTTTTGCTTCAGGCATCGGCAATGTGGCGTTCGTACTTTCTGTTGGCGGTGCTGAGTGCAGGGACTGAACCAGTCACAGCGTACAGTAACGGGAAGGTGAGTGTTGCCTGTGAAGACATGGTGCCTCAGCATGGTTACGATCCCAGCCTAGCCCCTCCTCCATACAGCATTACTGTGGACACATCCACATTCAGTCAAAGCAACAACGTCACAGGTAGGCTGTTAAACTTTAGTTTTACAGTCCACATAGCTGTCATGTTAGCTGACAGCTGTCTGTCCTCCCATTCTCCATCCACAGTGTCTTTACAAGTTGCCTCCTCCAACACCACATTCTTCACGGGGTTCCTGATAGAAGCTCGGGATGCTGGGAAATTGGACTCCCCAGCAGTGGGTTTCTTCGTCCTGACTGACCCCGCTGAGTCCCAGCTACTACAGTGTGGCCTCAATCAGGTATTCAGGAGTTTCACCTACTAAACACCAATGTTTCGATCAAATTGAATAGCTTTAAATAGTCGCATTGCCAGACCTTCCTCCACAGAGCAGCTGAGGAAGGTCTGGCTAGTCCACACAGCTTTCCTGGATGGGAGAAAAACAGGCTCCAGATTATTGGCATTTCTTAAAACCAATTACAATCGTCTTGGGCACACCTCTGCAAAATAGCCTCGGGAAGGAACTTGTTTTGGTGGAACGTGTACGTTCAACAGTTGTTTTAGTCGTGCAACAGAAAACTCAGATTGGACAGATAGTCTAGCTAGCTGTCTGGATTTACCCTACAGAGATCTGAGGAGCAGTTAACCATAGTCCTCACAAATCCACTGGAGTTTAGAATGCAAACAAATTTGGTGGATGTTCCGGCGGGACCGGAACAACTCCCTAAATGAATATTCGTTGACATAGAGTAGGGAGGTGGGACTCAAGATCTGTTCCTTGTGTAGCAAATACATTGACTAGACACTGATGGACTACAGTGGTAATATTTACATTTTTTGTATCAAAATTATTGCAAGGGACAATTCAGTAGTCGCTGGATATTGGTAGGGAGATGTCCAGACAGTCGCTACCAAATTACACCCTTGAATGAGGTAGTTCTTTGTGTGTTTGATACTGTTAATCCCTGTCATTTGAAGGGATCTGGGGTGAGCCACACAAGAAGTACGAGAAAGACTCACGTTCAGGCTGTGTGGGAACCTCCAAATAACCCTCCACAAAGAGTCCAGTTTCTGTGAGTATGCATTACACTTCAGTTCATTCCAAGTTTAAGCTTATGATTGCACTTAAATACAGACCCGGACACAGTCATTGTATTGGAAGACTCCAATACAATGTGAGCTCAACAGTGTGGTTCCAGAAGTGAAAAATCCCATTAATTTTCTCATTGATTATTTGATTGTTAGCCATAATGTCCAAACCATCCAAGGTAGACTTAACACAAGTCCTGAGGTTGTGAAATTAAGGTTTCTGCTCCTGTAGAAGCCACAAATCCCTATGAACTCAACCTTGTTTTAAGATAAACATGTTCAATTTACGATGTCATGGAGAAGTACTACACTACCTTCAATCAACAGTGACGCCTCTGATTGGTGGAGTTCGCTGTTACCATGGAAATCTTTACCACACCTGCGAATCTGCGGGAACGGCTATCAAGCTTCTACCACTGAAGGCATAGATTTCCGCGGGGGGTTGCAAGGAATATGTTCCCACTCAATGTTTAGAAGAGGTAGATTTGACCGCTTTAAAAAATATGAAAGACGAACCCACTCCCCAAAAGAGGAAAAAAATAACCATTCAAGGGGCTCAAAACATGTACGTTTGCTTCATTGGGGGGTTAAATAACACAACAGAGCAGGAAAAATAAAGATGTGATTTATGCAGATTAAAACTTTGGAGCATCTGGCTTTAACAAGGTTGAGATGTACAGTACATGATTCCTAAAAAAATATCCCGAAACACGTGTGATGTTTAGAATATGCAGAAAGTTTTGAACAACACAGGAGAATAATACTTTCCTTTACATAATTAAAGACATTTGCACCATGACTGCTGCAGAAAAATCATAAGTTGTTGCAAAAAAATTCACCAGAATGCAGGAAATTTTGTGTTTGATGCTCAAAATGTTGTGAGGGATGACCCCCAGGATATAATTTGTCCCCCCCAATGTTGAAACAACACCTACGCCCTTTTTTTTTGCGCTGAATTAAGTGTGTTATTGGTCACGATTCATCTCATAGCTGATTGGCTTGGTTCCAGGCTTAAAATTCTTAGTTTAAGCATTTTTGAAAACGTCAATGAAGATATTGAATGGGGAAAAAAAGACTTCCGGAATCAAAAAGTGGGCGAGCGGTCACTGTTGAGCTCTATACAAGGGTCCAAACACTGCTTGTAATACAGGTTTGTGAAGATCGAGTAAGCGCAAGGCTTTTTGTCATGATGTTTTTTTTGCTGTAGTTTATCTGGCCTATGACATTTCACTCAGTTTTATATTGTACTATCTCAAGGTGCGTTTGATTTGTTGTTGCAGTGCGACAGTGGTGTATAAGTATAAGGTGTACTGGGTGAAGATTGCAGGTCCTGTGGTGTCTCTTAGAGGAGCGACTGCTGTTCCATCAACTGCTGTTTCTGGTCCAACCACCAGCCCCACTGCTCTGTCTACACCGGTCAGTGTCTGACATCACCACGAACTAGAAGGGCTCTCTGAGGCTACATTAACATTGCTAACTTTTGGTTTTTAAGCAGAGTTTTGAGCCAAAAGCAATCTCCGTGCACATGAGTGTTTTTAGCTCCAGTAGAAGAACTAATCACCATTAAAACTAACACGCCCAAACCTCATACCTCATCAACATTCTCGTATACTGGGCATAAACAGGAGGCAACGTGTATACTCCGGCGGCTGCTGGTAGTTTCCATGGTAAAGTTAGCAGCTTCAGTCTCAGAGAACAAGACGTCATGACCAATAAGACCCAAGCAGGCAGAGAAACATTGGTGGCAGTGTCAGTGCTGCCAAAGGTCTCCGTTTGCGGCTGTTGATATTGCAAAACAACCCCGCAGATTCCAAACCAAAACGGGTTTTTTCAAATTTCTCTGGTTTAGGGGCTCTGAAACACCAGACCGGGAATGAGAGGCGTAAACCTAGAAAAATATATTCTTTTTTAAACCAAAATGTTACAATGTCAATGTAGCCTGAGAGTACAAATGTTTGCCAAGGCCATGCCCTATCTCGCAATGTTTATGAAATTATGTATGTAACTGCACCGTGATTTGGATCTGTTCCAAAATGTAGTGGTTGTTGGAAGTGGAAGTTTAATCAAAATTGGGCCTGTAGCTTTTCCATAAACCTGCTGCCAGACAAACAAACAAACCGAACCCAAAACATAACCTCCTTGGCTGTGGTAATGGACAGCTCGTTCATGACCCAGGTGGTTAACTGTGTACCACATACATGAAGTATTTTTAAAAGGATCAGTTCACCCACATTGCAAAAAACCCTCTTTTCCCTTCCTTGCTGCTACAACGGCGTTACATGGAATTCAGTTTATGGTGCACACAAAAATTGCAACTAAAATCCAATAGTGTCACTATGTTCTTTCAGGAAGTGTCCCTATGCTTTAGATACAACACAGATACTGTCAACAGTGGGCATTTTATTTCTGCAGTAGAAAGATGTTCCAAAGAAAACATTTAAAGACAGGGTTGTAGATTAGAATAACTAGATCATTTAAAATATTATTGTCAGCTTCATGTCTGAACTGTTGTCTTTCTCCTCTTCAGTTTAGTTCAGCGGGGTGTGGCCACAGTAAATCTTGCCTCAGAGACCCAGTGGGCTGCCACCCAGAGTCAGATCCCCGCTGTTTCTTCCTGTCCTTTGCGAGTGATCAAGAAGGATCGGGTATGATGTTCGAACTCAGTGGGCCTGCTGAAGGTTACCTGTCCTTTGCCCTGTCTCTGGATAAATGGATGGTGAGTTTCATCATGAAATGTACTGGTTTCCACCACTAAAAAGACATTGCAAATTAGTGCCTCCAAAAGGCAGAAATCTTTAGATTGAATGAATATAACAACAACATGATTTGCGGATAAATTCCATCAGATGTGGTGGAAAGCTACGGAAAAACTCCATTAAGTGGACCTTGTTGAAGAGTTTTCGAAGGTCAGAAATTAACTTTGAAGCTAAAAGAATCTAGATATTTTTTGCAAAAAAACAAACTGTTGTATTTCACTCATGTTGTCAGTTATTAAGTAAACTATAAATATTAGGGGTGTCACGCTTTTGATTTCGAAATCAAAAGCAATATCGGCAACTCCTCCACTATCATTTCTCTAATCTCCCTGTATGCACACATTTAAAGCAAAAAATAAAATAAAACAGGCACAGCTGGAGGCATGCAGCCAAAGACACAGCATAGTGTTAGCTTAGCGGTAGCTGCACTTTTCCAGACCACAATTTGTGATAACGGAGAAACAACAGAACTGGAAAATCCTTCTACTTCCCTGTCATCGTGTGGCAACATTTTGCCTTCGCCGTGGGCTCCAACGGGTTGCAAATTTGCTAGGATGGCAATGGAATATCCTGCCCTGCTCTAACCAATCTAACCCCTCATGCCTAAACCTACCCAATCCAGCCAACGAAGGAACCAGCCAATCAAAGGCAGAGTAGGGCGGGACATTCCATCACCATACTTCAGGTTCACCTCGTTAAACTAATGGTGCATTCACTTTCAGCTTGTAAACTTTGAGAAACTTGTGTTGCAAAACCCTTCTGCAATGTAGTGGCTTTTATTGTGACATTGCCATCCTTGTTTGAATAAAAGGTTTAAATTGAAAATTTAATTGGATCGTTAAAATTAAAAGTCAAATTGAATTGTAACATTCCTAGCAGATATACAGTGAGGAAAATAAGTATTTGAACACCCTGCTATTTTGCAAGTTCTCCCACTTGGAAATCATGGAGGGGTCTGAAATTGTCATCGTAGGTGCATGTCCACTGTGAGAGACATAATCTAAAAACAAAAATCCAGAAATCACAATGTATGATTTTTTAACTATTTATTTGTATGATACAGCTGCAAATAAGTATTTCAACACCTGAGAAAATTAATGTTAATATTTGGTACAGTAGCCTTTGTTTGCAATTACAGAGGTCAAACGTTTCCTGTAGTTTTTCACCAGGTTTGCACACACTGCAGGAGGGAGTTTGGCCCACTCCTCCACACAGATCTTCTCTAGATCAGTCAGGTTTCTGGGCTGTCGCTGAGAAACACGGAGTTTGAGCTTCCTCCAAAGATTCTCTATTGGGTTTAGGTCTGGAGACTGGCTAGGCCACGCCAGAACCTTGATATGCTTCTTACAGCTTCGGGTCATTGTCATGTCGGAAGACCCAGCCTCGACCCATCTTCAATGCTCTAACTGAGGGAAGGAGGTTGTTCCCCAAAATCTCGCAATACATGGCCCCGGTCATCCTCTCCTTAATACAGTGCAGTCGCCCTGTCCCATGTGCAGAAAAACACCCCCAAAGCATGATGCTACCACCCCCATGCTTCACAGTAGGGATGGTGTTCTTGGGATGGTACTCATCATTCTTCTTCCTCCAAACACAGTTAGTGGAATTATGACCAAAAAGTTCTATTTTGGTCTCATCTGACCACATGACTTTCTCCCATGACTCCTCTGGATCATCCAAATGGTCATTGGCAAACTTAAGACGGGCCTTGACGTGCTGGTTTAAGCAGGGGAACCTCCCGTGCCATGCATGATTTCAAACCATGACGTCTTAGTGTATTACCAACAGTAACCTTGGAAACGGTGGTCCCAGCTCTTCTCAGGTCATTGACCAGCTCTTCCCGTGTAGTCCTGGGCTGATTTCTCACCTTTCTTAGGATCATTGAGACCCCACGAGGTGAGATCTTGCATGGAGCCCCAGTCCGTCATGTTTAGCTTCTTCCATTTTCTAATGATTGCTCCAACAGTGGACCTTTTTTCACCAAGCTGCTTGGCAATTTCCCCGTACAATTTTGTCTCTAGTGTCTTTGGACAGCTCTTTGGTCTTGGCCATGTTAGTAGTTGGAGTCTTACTGATTGTATGGGGTGGACAGGTGTCTTTATGCAGCTAACGACCTCAAACAGGTGCATCTAATTTAGGATAATAAATGGAGTGGAGGTGGACATTTTAAAGGCAGACTAACAGGTCTTTGAGGGTCAGAATTCTAGCTGATAGACAGGTGTTGAAATACGTATTTGCAGCTGTATCATACAAATAAATAGTTAAAAAATCATACATTGTGATTTCTGGATTTTTGTTTTTAGATTATGTCTCTCACAGTGGACATGCACCTACGATGACAATTTCAGACCCCTCCATGATTTCCAAGTGGGAGAACTTGCAATATAGCAGGGTGTTCAAATACTTATTTTCCTCACTGTATATGCAATATTTAATCTATATTTAACACAATAAACTACATCGGGTGTTTACCAGGGTAGTGGACTCCATTATTTGGAAATGGGTTGTCACCAAACCAAGTGAAACATTAAAGAGGTGATTACTATAATAACCTGAGCTCTCTGACAGAAATACAGTTCTTTGGTATTGATGGATGATCTTTTCTTGCTGTTAATTTTGGGGATGTTAACAGTTTAGAGTAATTAGTTGATGTGTTATCATTGTGATTGTGTTCACTGTGAAGTTTTCAGGGTATTTTTACAGTTAGAAACCCAACAACTTCTGGGAATTGAAACGAGAGCTGTAAATAGATGTACTGTATGTATATGTTTCTGCCACTGTAGGGGAATGATGACGTCTATCTGTGTGTCAATGATGGAGGCAGAGTTACCATCAGTGCGGCTTATGTCTCAGGCCGAACACCCCCTGAGCTGATTACAGAGGTACACTCTCAATCACACACTGATCATCAGCATACAGTAACTGTGGCTCTTTGTTTTAACAAACACTCAGTCAGTTGTATATGTTGACCTCTGTGTCTCCAGGAGGACCTGTGGGGTCGGGCGTGGAGGTTTGCTGATGGGGTCATCCAATGTCGTTTCCAAAGAAACATCCTCATCCCTCAGGGGAAGAGCCGGTTTAACTTAAACCAGAGCTACTTCCTGTTTCTTACACATGGTATATCTCACCAGGGTAAGACAGCAATGACTTCATGTGTTTTTCATGATGGCTATGTAAGGCCATGATCACACTTGGCTTCTTTTTTGATAAGAAAAGGTTGACTAGGGTGCTTTTGTAGTTTAAAAAAATGCTGGTGCGTTTTGGTTGTAAAAAGCAGAGGCGGAAAGTAATTAATTTCAATTACTCACGTTACAGTAATTGAGTAAAAGTAATGCACTTTTACTTTTGAAAGTACTTTTTTAAAATCTGTAACTTTACTTTTACTTAAGTATATTTTGTTTGAAGTATTGTACTTTGCTACATTTAAATCATATCCGTTACTGAGTAAATAAAATAGTTTTCTCATTTTTTTTAAAGTTTTTTTGTCGCTTTTTTTTTTTTTGTTTTTTTGGCTTTGTGCCCTTAACAAATCACAAAAGCTGTCCGAGCCGCCATAGATGGCGCGTGTGCTATGACCATGCACAGAGACGTTTATGCTCAACGCATTGTTCGTTGCAGTATTCTCCCAAATAGCAGAGGGCGTACAAACAAAATAATCTGTGAATGAGCAAGAAGTAGTAGAGAAGAAGAGACCGGAAGTAAAGGAAAGCAGGCTGCCTGGCAACAGCAGTAAACACTTTATAAGTGATTTTGTTTTTATACGACAGGCTTAAAGTTTTTTGTCATACCTTGACAGTTTCGACTGCTGACTCTGCAGTCATCTTCAGAAGTGTCACGTGATGTTGCTGTGATATCTACTGTGGGTGTGATATATTTGGTTTGTGTCATTCCATCTGTGTGATGGAATAACGCTGTGCCTCCCCGCCGTCCAACGACCTACCCAGGTAACCGGGCGCGGGAGCCCCCCCTGCCTACTGGTCCACCAGACGGCAGGGAGAGTCTCTGTAGAACTGCGTCCCAGGTGTGGGAAAGTTAGTATTCTCCTTCATCCTGGTTTACAGTTCTAGGGGCACGCTTTCGGATCGCCACTCCCTCAGCAATCCAGCGATGGTATTTGTTGCTTTCTGTTTAGATGATCTTGGCCTCCTTCTAGTTCATGATGTGATTTCCCTTTTGCAGTGGTCTGAGATGGCTGATTTCAGATTCTCCTGCTCCGCCTTTTCTTTAATGGCACGGGTGCACGCTCCAGATGTTTCCTTCTCACACTCTTTTTTTGTGTTCATTCTTGGGTGTACTAAAGGATCTGCCTGTTTCCCTGATATATGTTTTATTGCAGGACAGGCATGGGATCTCATATATCACATTACATTTTTTCTCCGGGTCAATCTGGTCCTTAGGATGTACAAGAACCTGGCGCATTTGGTTTTACGGGTGTGTTTATGTGGTGTTTGCTCATCATCCTTTGGATGCGCTCTGTGATCCCTCTGATGTATGGTAGTGTGACCATCAGAGCATGTGAGTGGAGTGGAGCGGAATGGAGCGCGAGCGGGCGGGTCTTAGACAAAGCGCAGAGCGGCATTTTTAAAAGGACGGAGCGTCGCTCTATTTCCCGCTCCAATTTCGCTCCGCTCACACCACGAGTCTGAAGCACGCTCAGTCAAGCCTGACCCAGAATCTATCTGTCTTGCACTGTCATCAACAGACTATTTTCATTCAAAACTCGGCTCAATAATGGAGTTCAAAAAGTACTTCAAAAAAGAAAACGAGAAATCATACAGGTGTACTATTAAAAAAAACTAACAGTGATAATGTGGTACAAGAAAACGAATGTGGAGACATCGTTTCAATAAGTAAAGATTCCTTTTGGAATCTAAAAAGGCTCCCGAAAGCATGAAAGTGTGCTACGTGAACACGCTGGGAAGAAAACAAAAGGTTAGCAAATTGAATATGGTAACTTGTAACAAAGTGTAAATTAAATATAGCGTATTATTCAAACAAATTCGTTTTGTCATTCAAGTAGGCCTAATAGTTCGTTTTATTTCATTTGTGTCGTCCGTGAATTGGTATTTGATAGAGCGAGAGGAGGAGCAGCAGCAACAAGAGAAAACGGTTGAGGAATTCAAAAGAAAAATTGTGTTGTTGCTCATTAGTTCTTTAGGAGGTGAGGCTGTGGTCTAAGATAAAAGTGATATACATGTAGATTTTTTCCTTTTTTTGGAGCGAGCGGGCGATTTGAGTGGAGCGCGAAGCAAACTGCGTTGAGGGCTGAGCGATAATGAGCGGAACGGCCTGATGTAGCTTTGAGCGGGGGAGCGGAGGGGTGAACAGTTCCGATGAGCTGAGATTCTCACCGCTCCACTCCACTCATATGCTCTGGTGACCATGCCTCAGCTTTCTCTCTTCTTTTCTGTCTTCTTTCTTCCTTCTTCTTTGTTGTCAATTTTGACCTCTCTTTTCCCCTTGTTTATGGCCCAACCTGGGTATTGGCAGTGTGTGAGTGCATTTTTTCTTCTTCCTCCTCTCTGTCCTTTTTATCTATTATGAAACTGGCCCTGTCATATAGTGTTCGGACGACTGATAGTTTGTGTCGCAGGGTGTTCTGATGACCAGAGTAAGTATTGGTCTGTGTGTGTTGGTTTTCTGTGTACTTTTATTTTTAGACTCTCCCTGCTGTCTGGGGGACTGGCAGGCGGGGGGAGGGGGGGATTAAAAAACTTTAAGCCTGTCGTATAAGAAAAAAATCACTTAGGGACCGTTTGGTATTTATGGAATGGACCACTGGAGGAAAATAGGGGAGGGTCATGTCTTTTTATTTTTTGTTGAGGGGAGGGTCATCCAACATTTTTTAGTCTGGGCGGGTGGGTCACCCAATTTTTTTATTCATGAAAAGAGCAAAATTTCAAAGTGGCTTGTTTGGTGTATATTTATCCATGTAGCTCTCAGTCTCGGCCCCCTAGCAGATGGGTCTGACCGCATATGCAGAGTTTGCTGGGGGGGTTTTGGGTGCAGGAGGAGCACTGCCCCTGGTGGCTGAAACGGGTAATTGCATTGTTAAAAGAATTAGTGGAATAATTACATCTGGCATGACCAGATATTTTATAAATATCTTAAATAACACCAAACAACTAAATGGTGGTAGGTAATACATCAGATTTCATATACTGCTTTAGTAAAAAAAATATTACCTGGCTGATGATGGGAGCAGCAGGACGCAAAAAACAAAGTTATTGTTGCACTAGTCTGGACATCTTGCCATGCCAACGTTGCAATAAAGGTTTCCTAAATGCCATGTATACAAATGTGATGTCAGCTTACTAATTGATTGCGGTTTTTGTGTAGATTTGGACTTGTATACGTTTATTCCACTTTGTTTAAACGGTGAAGTGGAGAGGCCTCGTTCACCGGAGCTGACTGGTGAATGTGACGCTCCTTGCTGGATACACCGTGACTCTGTTTGTGGATCTACTGATCGCTGTGGATTACTTTTTTTCCGTGTCATTGGATTACGGCAAAATACGGATCTTTTTTCTTAACGTGTCTTAACGTTTTATGGTGAGTTCGGAGAGGCATCTCAACTGGAGGTCCAACACTGATTGTTCACCGGTACATTTTAGTTGAATTTAAGCGTCTGTCTATTGCGTTCCAAAACAGCCGTGCCGCGATTGGATTTCATAAGGGCGAATTGTTAAATTGTTACAATGTAATTTAAAATGTGCTTTAAAAATAAACATATGTGTTTTGGAATATAATGTTCAGCTTCAAGTGGCATCTGTACTTCTTTGCTAAGTGCAAACTTGCACGCAAGGGTCATGCCTCTTTTTCAAATCATTTTGGAGGGTCATAGGAAAATTATTACTGACTAGGGGAGGGTGAAGTTCAACATGAATGTTCTTGTGTTAATGTTTTGTGTGTGTGCAAAATGAAATTTAGTGCAAATATAGTGCAGAGCTGTCAAAAGTTTGTCCTCCGCAGGTGTAATCCACAGACACGATTGGCAACCTCTGATCTCCACCAATCAGAAGGCGATCACTGGATATCCGGAGGATCTGGTTGGCTCCCGTTCCCCCCTGCTACTTAAGTTCCATGGTTGGTTGACAAATGTTTGCTAATATATCGGTCAAGTGTGGGCTCTGTATATTAACACCACTTAGTTTGCTTTCACACCTGCCTTGTTTGGTCCATTTAAAACGAACCCTGGAGTGTTTGGTCTGATAGTCCGGTTGGTTTGGGCTGATGTTAAAGCTCATTCCAACTCTGGTGCAGATCAAACAAACCAACTCTGGTCTGCTTGAAAACGGGGGTCTCTGTTCACTTCTAAGTGAACTAGAGTTCAGTTCACTTCAGGTGTCAACGCGATCTGACCCAAAAACAGGAAGTGAACCAAAAACGGAGCATTTACTAGCCTGTAATTTCAACCTTGCACACAATTTACGGACTTATATATGATTTAAGGGATGATAACTTTCAGATCCATAACCATTAGGTTAGGACATCCCACACATCGCTGGTCGTCTGTGTGACATCATCTCTCTCTCTCCGTCACTCGCTGTCTGTCAGCTGCTCATTTTTCAACTTCTTCTAAAATATTAGAAACACTAAAGCAGAACCAGAAAACCCAAGACATTAAAATGTGGTGTAGCGCCATTATTTCTGAGAGCAGAAGTGTCTGCTCTCAGACACTTCTGAGAGCAGAAGTGTCTGTATATTGTACAAAGGTCTGCTTGGAGGGCACCTGAATATTCGCAGCATTGTCCCAAAAAGTGAACAAATTAAACATCTTCTTGCAGACTCTAACATTTCCTCTGTTTGTCGGAGACATGGCTTCATAAAACCTCCCCATCTTCTGCCCTGTCTATCCATGGCTATAATGCCTTTAGGAAAGATAGAGTAGGGGGAAGAGGTGGAGGTTTGTTGTTTTATATTAAAGTATAAATATCATGTAAAGAGATTCATTACTCGACTGAGAATGACATAGAATGTATTTGTTTAAACGTAACACTGTCACCGCAAATGTGTTTTATTCTCATTGGTGTATATAGACCACCCTCTGCAAAATCTGTTTTCTTTGAAAAATTAAATGCTATACTAAGAGAATGCAGCTCAGATAAGGAAGTAATTGTAATGGGTGATTTTAATATAAACTGGGATGATAAGTCAGCTAAAAAGGCACTGGAAAAAAATCACAAATAAATTTGATCTCAGACAGTTAGTGAAGGGACTGACTAGGATAACTCCATCATCTAGAACACAAATTGATTTAATTTTCAGCAATAAACCAGACAGAGTAACTAAATCCTTCAATATGATCACAGGTTTATCAGATCATAACCTAATCCTCTTAGTTAGAAAACTCACAAAAAAGCGGGCCTATATGTCATCTAACGCAAAGTGCAGCCAATTTAGAATACCAAAGAGTGAATTATGTAATTATGAAAATGCAATTAAGAATATTAATTGGAATGAACTACTGTCTGGCTCAAATGTTGATGATGACACCCATGTGTTTTTATCCCCAATTCAAAATACAACAGAACAATTTCTAAAGAAAAGTAAAGTCAAAGGTGACGGTAAATGTACTCTGTCCTGGATAAATGGTGATATACGAAAACTAATGAGAAAGAGAGACCTTGCCCTGCGAACATCTCTTAAGACAAAATTATTGAATGACAGACATATCTTCATTTCACTTAGAAATAAGTTAACAAAGGATATCCGAGCGGCTAAAGCTAATTTCTTTGTAAGTCTGATATGGGAAGCAAAGGGAACTCCCAAACAAATCTGGGACAATTTAAAAAAAATCACTGGAAAGCTGCCTAATGACATAAGAAAACAGATAGAAATTAACGACAATGGCTACCTGGTAAAAGGAGCTGTAGAAACAGCAACTCTCCTTAACTCTTAATTTGTGAACTCTGTTAAAGAAATAGTAAACTGTAATTATCCTGCACCCCAAGATTTACCATCTATAGATGTCTCTCAACTGGTCTTTTCTCTAACAGAGGTCTCTGAATCTGTAGTAAAAACAACTCTGAACTCTCTTAAAAATTCCAAATCAAAGGATGTTTTTGGACTGGATGCCATGCTTATAAAAAGTCATACAGAGACCAATTAAGCCAATAACAAAGTTAATAAATGCTTTAATTACAGAAGGGAAATTTCCAAAAGATTGGAAGACAGCCATAGTTGTCCCAGTCTATAAAACAGGGGACCCAACTGATGTGAGCAACTATAGGCCTATTAGCATATTACCAGTTGTCTCAAAAATTGCAGAGAAATGTGTTGCTGAACAAATGACCACTCATCTCAACACTAGCCCTTACACACTGCATCCTATGCAATTTGGTCTTAGAGTAAACCATTCCACTGAGACGGCAAATAGCTTCCTCCTGGAGAACATTAAACTTAAACTAGATAAAGGAGGTGTTGTTGGGGCTATATTCCTGGATTTTAAAAAGGCATTTGATACTGTGAATCATCAAATACTCATTTCTAGATTAGCCAATTTTAATTTTTCATCTAACGTGTTGAATTGGATGAAGTCTTATCTTGCAGATAGGTTTCCGTGTGTAAGAGTGGGTAATGAAACATCACCCTTTATGATCAATGACATGGGTGTGCCCCAGGGTTCTGTTTTAGGACCTGTTGTTTAGCTTATACGTAAATTACTTACCATCAATTTGTACAGGGTGTGAAGTTCAGATGTATGCAGATCATACTATAATATATGTCCATGCAAAAATTAAAATAGAAGTAATTCTTAAACTTAATTTAGCAATGGAAAATGTAACTACATGACTTGAAAATTCTCACCTGGATTTGTTTTTCTCATTTTGTCTCTCATAGTTGAAGTGTACCTATGATGAAAATTACAGGCCTCTCTCATCTTTTTAAGTGGGAGAACATGCACAATTGGTGGCTGACTAAATACTTTTTTGCCCCACTGTACACTCCGCTTCAGATTGTGATCACAAAGTCTGTGTCTGGTGAGAATATTCAAGTTGTCTCTCATGTCATATATCTCGGTATCATCCTTGACTCCAACATGTCTTTCAAAAAACAAGTGAAAAAAGTAATCCGAATAACTAAATACAATATAGCCAATTTTAGATATATAAGAAACTGCCTAACAACTTCAGCAGCAAAATTATATTTGGATTAAATGATTATCCCTCTTCTACTATATTGTATGACAAGCTAGACACAAGCAAAAGATACAACCCTTTTTCTCTGTATAAACAGGCCCTCAAAATGCTAGACAGAAAACACAATACTTATCACTATTGTAAAATTCTTAACAAATATGACATCCTTAGTTGGGAAAATCTAATCAAATACAATGACACCTGCCTAATGTTTAAGATCCTGAATGGCAAAGCTCCTCCACCACTCAATAATTTTGTTAAACAAAAAAATTCTAACAATAGAACCACTCGGTCTGTTCTGAGAGGAGACTGTGTAACCCCTTACAGGTCTAGCTCCTTTAGTCAATCGGGTTTTTCTGTTAGAGCCTCTAATAGGTGGAACACTTTACCAAATGAAACAAGAAACTGCACCACCTACCATCATTTCACACAAAGTCTCAAGGCCTGGCTCTTGCATAGTCAGACTAGTGAACATTTTTAAACTACTATTCTTTATATTGTTGTTGTTGTTGTTATTACTGAAGAACTGCTGCTAACATGTCTGATGTGTTGATATCTTGCCCATCATTTCATTACTGCTGTTACGGCTTTGCATGGTTGAGCGGTTTTAGAAGATGGGTTAGGTCTATGTTACTTGGATGTGTTCTGATGTTTGCATGACTTCTTATACTGAATGTGGATACTGTTTGATGTGTAGCTGGGCTGGGGTTTTGATGCTTCTTGTGGCACTGCATGGCAAACTGAGAAAGTTTTACTGTTGTTTAAGCTGTCTGTATGGTGTGTTGTTGACTTATGTCTGTGTAGTTTAATCTGTACTAATGTCTCGTTGACTTTTGTCTGTATGATTAACTTGCACTAACATCTTGCTGCTTCTTGCTGCTCTGGTCTGAAATCATCTGGCCAAAGGACTACAGTTGAAAATTAGCCGGCTGGCTAACACTGGCACATTTACAGAAATGTTGATTAATGTGTGTTGTCCTTTTATAAATAAATAATCAAATATATATATATATATATATATATATATATATATATATATATATAGATAGATAGATAGATAGATCAGCTTGTGATATGATTGCATTAAAGTATGTGTAAGATATGAAAAAATGCCTACAGAGAATGGTTGCCATAGAACTTTCTTTCATTATTTAGTTTGACAGGCAATCATAACGGTAAAAAAACATAATGAACATGATAACTTTAAAGTAGATTTTTCTCTGGGCTAAATTTCGTAGCAAGGGATCAGTCAGTGCATACTCAACGATACTGACACCAGCATTTGAGGCATTTCCAGCTTGTATAGGAACAACTCTAATTTAAAGTGGTGTTTTTGCCTGATTCTTTGTGGAGAAGCTCAGATCTGTCGGTTAAATCAATTAGTCGACAAAATCATGAGTGTTGGTCGACTAAGAATTTCTTTAGTCGAGGACAGCTCTGCAGCAATCTGATCCTAAATCAGCTGCAATAACTGAAGAACTTCCAAGTTAGGACCTATACATGGGACTATTTTGGTTCCTGTGTAAAAAAAATAAAAATAAAAATAACAAAAGAAATACTGACAATTGATTAGCCTGCAGAGGACATCCCCCATACAGTGTGAAATCTAACCCAAGGAGCTCTCAAGTCTGTCGATGAACAATGATGATGGATTTGTGTGTTTTTTTTTAAGATGGTATGGTATTCAGTTGTTAAACTAAATATCAATGAATACTCGTTGGAATCTAACATATCATGTTTCTCATACTGCCCATTGCTGCAGTGCCTCCATCTGAAACACTCGGTCTGAGCTCTTGGCTCGCCTTCCTGAAAAGCCCAGTCTGATCTGATTGGTCAGCTGGCCCACTCTGTTGGAATTGGTCAACCAAATTCAAACAAGCCACTGGGTGGGCTGAGCTTGCTCAGGCAGCACCAATGGGCAGCTCAGATGATAAACTGGGCTGGCATTCTCAATCAGTGACATCACTAATTGATGAATTTCAAACAGGAATGTGGATGTGGCGTTTTCAGGCAGTTGAGAAAAAGTGCTGTCCATGGGAGGGAAAGCTCCATTTGGAGGGAAATATTATACTTTATACATCTATTACATACACACAAACAACTATATAACACACTTAAAGATTGGAAAAATCCACAAAAGCTTAATAGGGGCTCTTTAAGGACAAACAAACCGTTTTGGCCCATTAAATGCTGCATATGACCGAACAGACTGCATCTCCATACGTTTGGGGCATACATTCATTAACTCTCTTAATCCAAGCTCAGATGTCCCGAAATATCTACAAAATCACTTAATATGGTCTGTCCTCTCAGGTGTGTTAATGCTGACTGTCTGGATGTGGACAGTGAGCACAGCTATCATCATTGCTCGCCACTACAAAGACTGCTGGCCTGATACAACTCTGCTCGGACAAAAGCTGTGGTTTCAGGTGAGAGCTCCAATATTATTTAATTCAATTCAATTGTATTCATAGTATCAAATCATAACAAGAGTTATCTCAAGACACTTTACAGACAGTAGGTCTAGACCACACTATAATTTACAAAGGCCCAACAATTCCAACAATTCCCCCAAGAGCAAGCATTTATTGCAACAGTGGCAAGGAAAAACTTCCTTTTAAGCAGAAACCTCGGACAGACCCAGGTTCTTGGTGGGTGGGCATCTGCCGGTGCCAGTTGGGACACAGAGGCACTGATACAGATATACAGATAGAGAGAATTGTGATTCATAATAATTATAGCAGTTGGTATGATTAACACCTCTCCGGGAACCATCACCTTATCGTGGTGGAGAGGTTTGTGCGTCCCTATGAACCTGAGGGCTGTGTTGTCTGGAGCTTTGTGCTCCTGGTAGGGTCTCCCAAGGCAAAGTGGTCTCAGGTGAGGGGCCAGACAAAGAATGGTTCACAAACCCTATGAATAACCGAGGTAGACATGAAGTGACCCTGCACGGAGGAAGCCCGGGGCCCCCGTCTGGAGCCAGGCCCAGACGGAGGGCTCGTTGGCGAGCGTCTGGTGGCCGGGTTTGCCACGGAGCCCGGTCGGGCACAGCCCGAAAAAGCTACGTGGCATCCATCTCTCCAGCCATGGGCCCACCACCTGTGGGAGGAACCGCTGGGGTCGGGTGCGCTGCCACACGGGTGGCAGTGAAGGTCAGGGGCTTCGACGGACCAGACCCGGGCAGCAGACGCTGGCTCTGGGGACGTGGAATGTCACCTCTCTGTGGGGGAAGGAGCCGGAACTGGTGCGGGAGGTGGAGCGCTACCGGTTAGATCTGGTGGGGCTTACCTCCACGCACAGTCTTGGTTCTGGAACCGTACTCCTGGATAGGGGTTGGACTCTTTTCTTCTCCGGAGTTGCCCAGGGTGTGAGGCGCCGGGCAGGTGTGGGGATACTCACAAGCCCCCGGTTGAGCGCCGCTACGTTGGAGTTTACCCCGGTGGACGAGAGGGTCGCCTCCCTACGCCTGCGGCTGAAGGGGGGGAAAACTCTGACTCTTGTTTGTGCATATGCACCAAACAAGAGTTCGGAGTATTCGGCCTTCTTGGAGACCTTGAGTGGAGTCCTGTATGGGGCTCCAGTGGGAGACTCCATCGTTCTGCTGGGGGACTTCAACGCGCACGTGGGCAATGATGGAGACACATGGAGAGGCGTGATTGGGAGGAACGGCCTCCCTGATCTAAACCAGAGTGGTTGTTTGTTGTTGGACTTCTGTGCTAGTCATGGATTGTCTATAACGAACACCATGTTCGAACATAGGGATGCTCATAAGTGTACCTGGTACCAGAGCACCCTAGGCCAAAGGCCAATGATCGATTTTATAATTGTTTCATCTGATCTGAGGTCGTATGTTTTGGACACTCGGGTGAAGAGAGGGGCGGAGCTGTCAACCGATCACCATCTGGTGGTGAGTTGGGTCAGGGGGTGGGGGAAGACTCTGGACAGACCTGGTAAGCCCAAATGGGTAGTGCGGGTAAACTGGGAATGTCTGGAGGAGGCCCCTGTCCGACAGACTTTCAACTCACACCTCCGGCGGAGCTTTTCGTGCATCCCTGTGGAGGCTGGGGGCATTGAACCCGAGTGGACAATGTTCAATGTTTCCATTGCTGAAGCTGCGATGAAGAGCTGTGGTCTTAGGGTCTTAGGGGCGGTAACCCACGAACACCGTGGTGGACACCGGTGGTCAGGGAAGCCGTCCGACTGAAGAAGGAGTCTTTCCGGGATATGTTATCCCGGAGGACTCCGGAGGCAGTTGCAAGGTACCGAAGGGCCCGAAGGGCTGCAGCCTCTGCCGTGAAAGAGGCAAAGCAGCGGGTGTGGGAGAAGTTCGGAGAAGACATGGAGAAGGACTTTCGGTCGGCACCAAGGTGCTTCTGGAAAACCATTCGCCACCTCAGGAGGGGGAAGCGGGGAACCATCCAAGCTTTGTACAGTAAGGATGGGATGTTGACCTCAACTGAGGAGGTAATAGGGCAGTGGAAGGAGCACTTTGAGGAACTCCTAAATCCGACTAATACACCCTCTATGGTAGAGGAAGAGCTGGAGGATGATGGGGGATTGTCGTCAATTTCCCTGGTGGAAGTTGCTGAGGTAGTTAAACAACTCCACAGTGGCAAAGCCCCAAGGATTGATGAGATCTGTCCGGAAATGCTTAAAGCTCTGGGTGTGGAGGGGTTGTCTTGGTTGACACGCCTCTTCAACATTGCGTGGAAGTCTGGGACGGTGCCTAAGGAGTGGCAGACCGGGGTGGTGGTTCCCCTTTTCAAAAAGGGGGACCAGAGGGTGTGTGCCAATTACAGGGGTATCACACTTCTCAGCCTCCCCGGTAAAGTCTACTCCAAGGTGCTGGAAAGGAGGGCTCGGTCGATAGTCGAACCTCAGGTTGAAGAGGAACAATGCGGATTCCGTCCTGGTCGTGGAACAACGGACCAGCTCTTTACTCTCGCAAGGATCCTGGAGGGAGCCTGGGAGTATGCCCAAACGGTCTACATGTGCTTTGTGGATCTGGAGAAGGCGTATGACCGGGTACCCCGGGAGATACTGTGGGAGGTGCTGCGGGAGTATGGGGTGAGGGGTTCCCTTCTCAGGGCCATCCAATCTTTGTACGACCAAAGCGAGAGCTGTGTCCATGTTCTCGGCAGTAAGTCGGACTCGTTTCAGGTGAGAGTTGGCCTCCGCCAGGGCTGCGTTTGTCACCAATCCTGTTTGTAGTATTTATGGACAGGATATCGAGGCGTAGTCGGGGTGGAGAGGGGTTGCAGTTTGGTGGGCTGGGGATCTCATCGCTGCTTTTTGCAGATGATGTGGTCCTGATGGCATCATCGGCCTATGACCTTCAGCGCTCACTGGATTGGTTCGCGGCCGAGTGTGAAGCGGCTGGGATGAGGATCAGCACCTCTAAATCGGAGGCCATGGTTCTCAGCAGGAAACCGATGGAGTGCCTTCTCCGGGTAGGGAATGAGTCCTTACCCCAAGTGAAGGAGTTCAAGTACCTTGGGGTCTTGTTTGCGAGTGAGGGGACAATGGAGCGGGAGATTGGCCGGAGAATCGGCGCAGCGGGTGCGGTATTACAGTCAATTTATCGCACCGTTGTGACGAAAAGAGAGCTGAGCCAGAAGGCAAAGCTCTCAATCTACCGGTCAGTTTTCCTTCCTACCCTCACCTATGGTCATGAAGGCTGGGTCATGACCGAAAGAACAAGATCCAGGGTACAAGCGGCCGAAATGGGTTTCCTCAGGAGGGTGGCTGGCGTCTCCCTTAGAGATAGGGTGAGAAGCTCAGTCATCCGTGAGGAGCTCAGAGTAGAGCCGCTGCTCCTTCGCGTTGAAAGGAGCCAGTTGAGGTGGTTCGGGCATCTTGTAAGGATGCCCCCTGGGCGCCTCCCTAGGGAGGTGTTCCAGGCACGTCCAGCTGGGAGGAGGCCTCGGGGAAGACCCAGGACAAGGTGGAGGGATTATATCTCTAACCTGGCCTGGGAACGCCTCGGGATCCCCCAGTCGGAGCTGGTTAATGTTGCTCGGGAAAGGGAAGTTTGGTGTCCCCTGCTGGAGCTGCTACCCCCGCGACCCGATACCGGATAAGCGGACAAAGATGGATGGATGGATGGTATGATTAACAGTGGCAATTATGGTAACAATAAAGATACTAGAACTATGACTTGAAAATAGTTGTAGCAGTTCAAGGCATAGCAGGGCGTAGTTGGGTGTAGCAGGGCATTGAGCAGGACCACGCGGCGGCAGCTGCAACCATGATTTAGGAGCCACCCCAATACAAGGAAATCTGTGAGGTGAGAAAACATAAGGACTCCGGGGAATAAGCTCCCCAGAGCTAAGTTAGTAACAAGCATTTCTGGGACATGAATGCACACAGATGGAAAGAGAGAGGATAGAGGAGCTCAGTGTGTCAAAGGAAGTTCCCCAGCAGTATAGACCTATAACAGCACAACTAAGAGCTGGTCCAAAGCAAACCTGAGCCAGCTCTACATATCATGTGGCAAGCATTGGAAATGTGGGTTGTACAATCTTAATTGGGGTTGTGGTGGCCCTCCCCCAGAAAATGTTTAACAGAATAGACGTAATTTGCTGTATTGTGCAGCCTTTTAACCTGTTCAAATCCACCTCTATTTGTTTGATTATCGCCTATTTGCTATACCCAAATGGAAAAGCTTATACAACATCATCTAGTTGTGGAAATGTGCTGTTCTAGCACGTAGGTAAAACACAACCTACACTACATCAGTTCAAACATAGCTCAAAAACTTTTTTTTTTTTTGTCCTTGCCTAAAATAAGTCATATTTGAATAACAATAACTAGGACATGCTTTATGCCACATTATGCAAAACACCACACTTACCTTCTACATCTTGTCAAATCAAGTTTCAGATCTCCAGGCATAACCTTATGGGAGCAAGGGAGTTTTTAGTTTGTTTTGTCACTGATGTCCCTGAAGGTGGTTTGGTACTTTTTTTCTGGCTATACTAGCTACTAGCAGGATAAGAAATGATGGGTATATTTTTGTAATTTCACCAAGAGGAAGTGGTTGGCCCCAGGCCACATATTTTAAGATAATCAAAAATGAATTTCATTTCAACTACTAAGAATCACCAAGACCTGAGGCCGACGTCTCAAAGATAATGTTGTTAGCCAGTTATCTTGGTGACTTTGTTTACATACACATTTTAACACACATAACCCTGCTTTCAGCTTACTAGAAAATATCATGGGTTCGGGCGGGTGAAAAAGTGACAAAGCAGCGTTAGTTATTATTAGAGTTATTAATAAACTACAGAAACATTGCACCTTCCACCTTCTCTTCCTCTCAATTCAATTAGCTTTATTGGCATGAACAAAAAAACATGTTGCCAAAGCAGTTTACAGAAAATGCATATATAGTACATATGACATATTAAATACATACAGTAGGTGTCGCACAGATTCTATCCTGCACTGATAGTTATACAACACACTACATTACAATTACATAACACAATATAATACTTAACAGTTTTGTACAATATAATTACTGTACAATCCTAAACCAATGTGTAATGTTGGGATCTTATAGTGGTGAGTCCCTCAGGTTGTGGCTTCCTCTCTCCGTCTCAAACCCTCTGTCTCCTTCTGTCCCTCAAACACACACACACACACACACACACACGTTAAATCTGCCTGGGTGCAAGTTAGCAGTGAAAATGTGGTTTGGCGTTTCATTGATTTGGAAATTCTCTCAGTAAGCAAGCAGAAGGGATTTGATAATGAACACTGACATGTCGCTCTTCAGAGCTGTGTCTGAGTGGAAAGACCAGTTTTTTGGATGTGTTTTTGACAAAAACATGGTAAAATGTGTGTGTGTGTGTGTGTGTGTGTGTGTGTGTGTGTGTGTGTGTGTGTGTCAGACTTGCCAACATGTACGCATTTTTCGTACTCCGCACGCATTTTGACCCTCAAGTACGCTTGTACGATTCGCTGCTCTCTAGGTACGCATTTTGTTGCATCTTTCATTTCGCCGGTTTCAGTTTCTATGCAATCTACATCTATGACATTGATTCGGCCGCTGAGCCACAGCGTGTAAGTGGAGTGAAAAGCCAATCAGACCGCTGCATTTTAACCCTCCGCCCACCTGCCCCTCCTAGCCAAATGCTTTGCGCGTTAAATTCAATTCAGTGTCTCAAGCGAGCCAGGCTGGCTGGATAACTGTAGGCTAGCATGCCATGGCAGAACAGCCTCAAAAAAAGGTTCGGAAACCACAGCGATTTCTTGACAGCTATCGGGAGAGATGGCCTTGAATCCACATGTCTAGGCTACCTCATCACGCGTTCTGCACTGTGTGCAAGACAGACACGAAGGGACAACAGGTAACGAACACAGTCCCACACGCAAATACTTAGTCGGGTATGGCTGTAGCCTGGAGACCTCCTGCCTCATGCCTCCAATGCTCACTAACTTAACCGTGACTTCATTTAGAAAATAATTCACAATGTCGTAGGCTATTCTGAATATCTGAATTTACCGTCGTATTCTGAACATCTGAGTTTACCGTTGGACATGCCCAGGCATGAGACGGGAAGAGCATGAGACAGAGGTCTCCAGGCTGCAGCCATACACTCTTGCAAATACCCACACCCCGAAACCTAATGATATTAAAAATAAAAGGATGATAAGAAAAAAACGTTCATAGTGTCAATAGGCTATCCTCCCCATTAGTTGGGGGCAGTTAGAAAAGTGGTGGAATGGCTAGAAAACTAGAAGGTTTTAGACAGGCCAGGTGCTGATTAACATAAGATAAAGGTAACAGTTAGGCTATTTTTTAGCCTACTTGAATTTATGAACATAAATAATGACCTTGACATCATAACAGGGAGTCCAGCTGTTACGAGCTCAGTTAATGATGCATAACATACAGTAGGGCTATTTGCTAGGCCAATGTGATGGCAACTGACATAATGCAATGTCACCCATGTCAACCTTTTAAAAGCCTATCTGAAAATATCTGACCCATGTTATTTATTAGCCTATAATTGTGTCTCTGCCAGGCTTCAATCTTGTGCTTTTTTAGTAGTTGCTTTAGGCCTATTTAAAGTTGCTTCATGATTAAATCATTACTTAGACTACTTCAGTAATCAGAAGAAGGCTATGTCTTAACGGTCTGACTCTCATCTTTAACACAGAAGTACTTAGGCCTATTTATTAGCTCTCTCTGCCTCCTATTGGTTAGACTAACCAATATATAGGCATAACAAATTGGACAGGATATAAGAAAACATTTGTTTAGTTTCAGTACACCTACAGCCATTCATTTCATATTTTTATTAGTATGTTTACTTAAGTAAAGGACCTGAATACTTTCTGAGACACACCGCTGAGTGTCACAACAACAAAAAATACTTGTTGTGAATGAAATGTTGTCATTAACATAATAATTCACATAATGTTCAAAAACAAATTGTTTGCTTTTCTCTATCGCCGACAATAGAGATCCAGTCTTCATCAAGTATTTGATTGGTCCACCTCTCTCCCTCTCTCTCCTTCGCTCTATAGCTCCATCGAACCATGGCGGTGTTGGCTGTGGTCCTAACGGCTGTGGCCTTCATCCTGCCTTTCATATACAGGATGGGATGGAGCAAGGTAAGTGTGTGTGTGTGTGTGTGTGTGTGTGTGTGTGTGTGTGTGTGTGTGTGTGTGTGTGTGTGTGTGTGTGTGTGTGTGTGTGTGTGTGTGTGTGTACCCCCTCCATGATGGTCCACCTGTCCCTCCATCTGTCTAACTGGCTCTTGGCATCTCAGAATCTTCTGCTGTGTGTCTCTGCGTCAGTCCCACACGCACACCTCCACAACAATTCATTGTGTCATCATGTCATGGTGTGTTGGTGGATCTCAGACTGAGTGCGTGCGTGCGTGTGTGTGTGTGTGTGTGTGTGTGTGTGTGTGTGTGTGTGTATGTGTGTGTGTGTGTGTGTGTGTGTGTGTGTGTAAAGACAGCCATCTGTAAAGACTAGTATAAACTAGTACAAAAAACAGGTTGTAAAACATGAATCTGCACATTGCAGTAGCAGATTTTACCTGCTGGTATAAGGAAACTTCTTGATGTTCATAATGTTTTAGTGATCTTCTGCCCTTCTTTTAGAGCAGTGGTTCTCAACTGGTCTCCCCTTAGGTCCCACATTAAAGCTTTAGTGCGCAACTTTTTGATGTTAATAAATGTCCGTTACATTCAAGCCATTGCTAAATGAGTTGCTACAAAGCTAATTAAGACTATCATAATAATACTTTTACTAATTACTTCACAAAAAAAAGACATTCAGCAACTGTATGGTCTATTTCTCGCTTAAAATGTTGTCAGAAACACGTTTCGGTGAACTATGTTTGTAAAATACAAGATCGTATTCACAATGAGACGCCATTAGAGTCTGTTTTGAAATTCGGGAGCAGCAAAACCACGTGACGCGTTGGTCCAATCAGCTGCCATGTGTTGCGTTCGTCACGCTCATCCCCCTCGTCGTTTCCAGTAAGTGTTTTAACAAAGGTGTCAAAAGTGGGCACTACGGCAGTAAGAGGTTAGTGCACATTAACAGTGTACTGACGAACCGTGAGACGCACACACGCTCTGAACTGAGACAAGCGAACCGAGCGGTTCGGATGTTTTTTCATGAACCATACCACCCCTAGTGGGTATGGGTGGGGCGGCATTGCACCCCAATGCACCCAGTGTGTTAGTATGAAGAGTCCCAGTTTTAAAGGCAAATCTACACAGAAGGGTCCATTTTAGTCTGCTAAATGTAAGATCACTGTCAAACAAATGATTTATCTGTCAAGACTTTATGGTGTCCCAAAATATAAATATCTTTATCACTTAGTCAAGGCTTACAGACGATCACCTCTCCCCTCACATTGAAGCCACTCTTTCAGGCTACTCTTACTTTCATCAACCCATGTCACATGCACAAGGTGGTGGGTTGCAGGAATTCACAAACATGTCCTTAAGTGCCCCAGTATCTCTATAGACCATTTTTCATCCTCTGAATGTTTAGCTTTGTGAAAGATAGCATCCCACCGGTCTCCTGCTTACTAGTATACAGACCCCCTAAGGCCAATATCAGTGAGTTCTCTGATCTCCTCTCCCAAATTGTTCCAAAATACAACAAAATTGTCCTTCTCAGAGATTTCAACATCAACATTTGCTGTCGCCCTGGAGCCATGACCCGTGATTTTATAAATTTCCTCTGAATCCTTTGGTTTCCAATGATCAGTAAATTACCTAACCAGTGGTGGAATGTAACGGAGTACATTTACTCAAGTACTGTACTTAAGTACACTTTAGGTACTTGTACTTTACTTGAGTCTTTTCTTTTCATGCCACTTTCTACTTCTACTCCGCCACATTTCAGAGATAAATATTATGAATGTACGTTGTATGGAACCCATAGAACATTTAAAAGAATATATTATTTCCATTAAATTTTGTGTTGAAAAAAGTGACAAAAACATTTAAAAAAAGCGTCTAAAGCATCGACAAAAAGGGACAAAAATGTCGACAAAAAAAGCCAAAGTTGACTCGGAAGGACAACAAGTTCATGGTCGACGGGAAGACAACACAAGGGTTAAACTCTTGGACAGTGCTCAGTCCCTTACCAATCTTATTGACTGAAACTGGCATAACCCCAGAGTACTTTTTAACATGTTAAACTCTTTAGAAGTGTATGTCTCTAAATGTGAGGACTTCCTAAACTTCTTTAGAGACAAAGTACTTGACATCATAGCTAAAATAGTGTTCTCTGAAAACATTGCACTTCTAAATTCCTTTAATTACATCACTTCATCAGAACATCACATTATCTCTTCTATGAAGACGTCCACGTGTTCTCTCGACATTGTTCTAACTAAACTCTTATTAAGTTATTGGCACCATTGGCCCCAGCATTCTTTCAATTATCAGTTAGCATAATTACAGACCAATCTCCAAAATGTTTGTATATCTGTATCAGTGTCTCAACCTGCAGCAGCAGATGGCCGCCCACCTAGAGCCTGCTTCTGTCTGAGGTTTCTGCCTATTTAAGGGAAGTTTTTCCTTGCCACTGTTGCACCAAATGCTTGCTCGTGTGAAATTGTTGGGTCTTTGTAAATGATAGAGTGTGGTCTAGACCTACTCTATCTATAAAGTGTCCTGAGATAACTCCTGTCGTGATTAGACACTATAAATAAAATTGAATTGAATTGAAATTCCCTTTTTTTTTTTTTAATCCTTGAAAAGGTCATTTATAACCAACTGTTGTCCAAAACGGCATTTTTGAAAAATTCAAGACTGGTTTAAGAGCTTTTCACAGGTCAGAATCTCTAATGACTTAGAATAACTAATGACCTCCTACTTGCTGCTTACTTGGGTAACTGTTCTGTCCTCTTCTCAGCATTTGACACCATATATCTCTCACTATAAAAAAGTAGGCTCAAACTACTCTATTTTGTGTGTGTGTGTGTGTGTGTGTGTGTGTGTGTGTGTGTGTGTGTGTGTGTGTGTGACTCAGCCGTGTTAGTCACATACAGTTCTGTTCCGCAGTGTGACCGACACGTGTTGAATCCGACTGAGCATTTGTTCATCCTGACTCACCACAAAGGCTGATCTTTCAGGACAACCAACAGAATGGCTGAAGGTTTTTCTGCTGGACTTCTTAGTCATAAGCAGCCTGTAGCCGGCTCACAGTCACCAATGGAGCTCAACAGTGTGGTTCCGGAAGTAAAAGTCCCATTGATTTTCTCCATAAGGATTTTGATTATCAACCATAATGTCTAAACCAGAGATCTTCAACAGGGGGTCGGTGACCCCTAGGGGGTCCTCAGAGTCACTTCAGGGGGGCTGCCAAATTATGTTCAAAAAAATATTTTTGTTCAAAAAATTAAATACGTCTGAAAATATACATTAATATGAATTCAGAGATAGGGAAGGTAGCTAGTATGATAGCCACACAGTTAAGCTTAAGGATTCACTGTGCCTTCCAAATGTATGTTTAACGTTAAAACATAATGTATAAATAATAACCATTTATTTTCATCCATTTGGCCCAGTTTAATATCGACTCAATTGTATACAATATATGCAGTAGGGGGTGCCTGCTCTTTCAGCTAAGGGGTCCCTGGCCTAAAAAACATTGAGTTAGAGAAGAAATGCTGTAAACCTATTCTTTGCAACAACAAAAAAACGTCATCATGCTGTCCTGCTGTCCCTGGAGCTCACACTTGAACTTTAAAATATGACTTTAAATGTGCATCAGTAGTACAAGTAGTACAAGTGTTTTGGGGTATTTTCTTGCTTATATCTAAAGACACAGTACTGTATATCGCTGCAGCTCCTATCCCTCTGTGTTTGCTCTCGTCTTTTCTGTCCTCGTAGCATGCAGGCTCTCATCCTTACATCGGTTGCACTGTCATGGCTCTGTCTGTCATCCAGCTAATTGTGGGATTTCTCAGGCCAGCCCCGGAGTCCCCCAGGTAAGACCTGAAACCAGATTTTAGTTACTCTGTGACTTGCTTATCGCTGTCTCAAATCAGTGGATTTTTGTCCTTATTTAGTCCTGTGAGAAGCAGTGTTAGGATTTTTTAAATGTATCCACATTAGTTGAAATCATAGCAGGTCCTATCTCTTTCCATCTGCAGGAGGAGGATCTTCAACTGGGTGCACTTGATAACAGGCACTGGTGGCCAGATACTCGCTGGTAAGAAGAGTAATTAGAGAGTATATTTTTTTATTTTTTCTGGAGAAACAGCGCGTGATTGCTGCTGCTGCTCAAAGCGTGGATGATGACATGACAAGACTTGTTTGCCATGATCTGTTACACATCCATGGAGTACATGATGGCAAAATTCAATTGTTTGGAATGACAGTTGCTTACAATATGATCTCAGTCCCTCACAATAGCCAGGCCTCAACTCAATTTCACTAAGGGCCAGACTGAAAAATGAGAATCACATTAAGGGCCAGACATGTATAGTTTATTGACATGCTTTTATCTAAGAGGAAAAAGTCAAATATGTTGACTGTATTATTTCATGTCTCATATAGCTTTCTCACTTACAGTTTGGGCCTCATCAAGCATAGTCGGTTAAAAAGGTCCTTAGCCATCATAGAAAAAAGCGACAAAACCATTGAAAAAAGAACCAAAAAGGCAACAAATATGCCGGAAAAAGCAACAAAATTGTCTAAAAAAGCGCCAAAATCATTAGAAAAAGTGCGCAAGACGTCGGGGAAAAGTGGCAAAAGCATTACAAAAATTGTCAAAAACATCGAAAAAGGCGCCTAAAGCATCGAAAAGAAGTGCAAAAAACTTCAAAAAAAGTGACAAAAGCTTCGTGGACCAAAATTTATTGTGAACCTAAATTGATATGCGGGCCGGATCAAAATCTGCGAGGGGCCGGATTTTTCACACATGCCTTACACTGTACATCAAGAATCACAGTTGCACTTACAATGTTTTTTTGAGAAGATCTAATCTTCCAGGGTCTATTTACTGAAAGCATTTTGAATGAATCGTGCACAACTGGATGTGAGTCAGACCTGATGGTGACATTTGAAGCGGATATCGTAGTGAATATGTTCCACTGATTGGTTGTGATGGCACCCTACAGTATGTCCACGTTTTATAGCAGTTCATGGAAATTCTAGAAAAACATTATTTAGCAAAACATGTTAGCAATTAAATCTACGCTACGTGTGTGTGTTCATGTTAATGAAGGAACATGTTACACAGGGCAACAGTGTGACTCATTGATGTGTTTTAAGTAGGGCTGCACAGTCTTTTTTTATCATTATCGGGATATCAACTGGCACACTATTTCCTATATATCAGGTTTTGGATACAGATTGTTATACAGTTGAATAAAGAATATCACCAGACACCATATTGGTATACACTGTTTTTATGCCATGATAAATGTATGTGATCTTTCGTGTTTTGAAGAAAAAAAAATCGATTTTCTTATTTTTTCTATCGTAGCATTAAGCAATGTCGAACAGTGCATCACAATGTATAGAGTGTCCCCTGATGCAAACACTGACTGGTCCTCTTTCCCTCCCAGTGGGGTGTGTGTTCCTGGGTGTTGCCCATCAGACGCTGCCGTTACCCAGCCCCTGGTCTTCTGCAGTGTTGACTGGATGGCTGCTGTGGATCGTGCTGGCAAACCTGCTGCTCCAAAACCATTCCTACAGACTCCGGAGTAGAGGTAGTACAGCCGACGGTGGTGCATGATGTCAGACTTAAAAATGAAGTTCAAACGAAATGGCTGATTGTTGGACTGCAAATAGAATTGCATTTTGACAAAGTTTCATCTAAGTAGAACTTAATGTGAAAGATTTATGAGGACTTACTTTACCCCCCTCGAGCAAATTGGATACATTGAACCAGGGGCGATTCTAGGATCAGAGCTTAAGGGTGCCTGGAACCCTTTTAACATAATGTTTTTAAAAAAATTATTCTACTGTGCTAACATCATTTTGGAGCATCATAATAGGGGAAACACTGAATTATGTAACTATGTATTATTAAAGGCACCAACAATTCTGAGAGAACCAGGGCCATTACTACAAAGGGGGAAGGGGGTATTACATATAAAATCAGATATTTATCTATGGAAAAGCAGTATCAATAACTTCTGAAAATTAGTTATTTTGACTAATGGCTGACAAGCACTATTTTCTGGAAATGGCTCTGAATGTTTTTCTGAATGATCTAGGCATCTAGATTCTGGGTTTAGTTTCACGATGCCGTGATATTCGCCCATATATGCCATGGATGGTGCTGGCGCACTGGATAGGACACATGCCTTTGGTGTGTGAGATTTGGGTTCAATTTCCACTGCGATATATCAACCAATATGTCCCTGAGCAAGACACTTAACCCCTAGTTGCTCCAGAGGCGTGTGGCCTCTGACATATATAGCAATTGTAAGTCGCTTTGGATAAAAGCGTCAGCTAAATGACATGTAATATAATATTCCTAGAGCAGAACTCTTTAGCTCACGATAGATTAACACAGAATTATTTTTTTTTAGCAGTTATTTTTTTTAGGGGTGCTGGGATCAAGTTTAGGGATGCAGCACCCCTAAAAATTGAAGTGAAGTGATGATGCACGGTATGCAGATCCCCCTCTGTGCAGGCACCCTGATCAGCCAGTACCCGTTAGTGCAGCAGTGTGAGCCTCACTGTGTTCATCCAATACACCCATGCCACCAGTGCACTCTTCAATATATGTTTTTAATTTTCTCTTCTGTTGGCTGTGGATTAGTTCTAAATGACTGGAGCAAACAGCTGATATTACGTGTTTGTTTCAATTAGCGAAGAGTGCTGTCTGCAATGAGAAAATCAATTGTTCTGTTCCAACGCATTATGACAAAAAACAAAAATGATTTGTGTGTGTGTGTGTGTGTGTGTGTGTGTGTGTGTGTGTGTGTGTGTGTATATTTATGTCTGGGTGTGTGTGTGTCAGTGGTGTGTGTATTTATGTGGGTGGGTGGGTGGGTGGGTGGGTGTGTGTGTGTCAGTGGTGGGTGTATTTATGTGGGTGGGTGGGTGGGTGGGTGTGTGTGAGAATGTGACAGCTAAATAGCTTGGAAATGCCATCCCTCTTCGCTAGTATTTTAATGACAGACCTCATATGAACTCTACCCTCATTTAAAGGTACAGCAGTGGGAACACTGTTTTTTCACCATGGTGTACTAATGCACAGGTGTTCTGCACTGCAATATTCCTGAAAAAAGATTTATTCAAACTAAAACCATAAACGACACGATACTTAACTTCAGTTTATACACTGACATTCGTTTTGCGTTCCCCGAGCAAAAAAAGAAGAAATAAAAAGAAAAATACACACGGACCTAGACAACAGTTACACATATAGTACAAATGTGAAGAAGACACATCAACAGCCATGGCAAAGAGACATGTTTCATGATGATATTCTCGGATCCAGGTCTTTATTGGTAGCACACTGATTTTGGTTTAGCAACCAGATAGACTGATGTATCAAAGAGTTCTTGAGCCTGTAGTATCTAAACAGAGGGATACTTAACTGCTTGTTGGAAGTACAAAAGTTGGTATTCATAATTCAAAACATGCATGGAGTCTGAAGAGATGCTGTCAGCGAGTCTGAGCATGCTCTTCTTGTGGATTGTATGAATTATGTTGTGCAGTTTGGCATGTTTATATTCTCTATCAAACATATCAGACTACATATTGCATTCTGTATGTATCCACAGGAAACGGCAACGGTGAGGACAAAGAGAGCCTTTTGTTTGCTCAGTTGGAGAGGCAGCAGCGTAGAGAGGTAAGACTGGTAAAGACACACCTCACTTTCTATTTGTGCTTGCTTTATTCATTGTCTGCTTCTCTTACACATTTCTCTTTATTGATTCTTCTTTCAGGTATCTAAAGTCAAGAAAATGGTGCTAGTGGTGTTTGTAATGGGAAACACAGGATTCCTGGCTGCATTTATAAATGCTATTGCAAATGTATAATTATCTACGATAATGTCTTGTAAAATGTATCTACAGTATACATTTCTCTTATTCAAGGACACTTTTCTTTCACTGCTAATATAATAATAACAAATAGCAAATTTCAGAAGTAATTACTTTTTCATCTCTGGTGCATCATACTATAATGTTTAATGTCTTAAATATGTCCAATATTCAAATCTGTTCTTAACCTAGTTAACCTATATTCCTATATTTCCCAGTTAACCCTTGTGTTGTCTTCTGGTCAAATTTGACCCATTTTCTAAATGTCTATATCAGAACTATGGGTTTCTTTTTAACGACCTCATTTTGATCACCCAAAAATAACACGGACGAATGATTCCACACATCGCGCTTCACAAGTACAACAGAAGATCGGATATCTCCTTTTATTGAATTTGGGGTGTTTTGTTAAATTTCTTTAGGCTGGTTGACACCAGACCCTTCTCAGTTGTAACTGAGAGTGGGTCTGGGGAACGTTCATTCACAGCCCATTTCCAAAGGGGCTTTACCAACGGACGCTGCTCAATGCCTTTGGGCGCAATTGGATAGTCCTTCAACCAATCAGACCAACGGTTTGGGTGACGTAGCAGCTAAAGCAGCATCAACAGGTTGCTGCGCTTCGGTGGCCGTCATGTTGAATATAAACAAAGCTGCTTGCCGTCACTGCACTTTTGTCATTGTGTAAAGCCCGCCTCAACGGTTGCGATTGGTGCCTCGATTTGGAAAAATTGGAAATGGGCTGACAGACTGACTTGCAGAGCAAATCTCAAATTTGCCGGAAGTTGGTCAGGGTTTTCCCAGGCTAAAACTTTTTTGCATTTGAAAAAGAAATTGAAATGTTTTGAAACAGTATCCTGACTGAACGTTGACCCTTCTGTGATTGTCCTTCCTTTGATATTAGTCTAAATAATCATTATTTCAGCTTTTTTTAACTCAAGGATTAGGTATAATTTCCTTAATAAATGAGGTTTATTGACCATTAAATCCCAAAAATGGAAAACTAGTAATGAGTTCGTGTTAGTGGTGTTTATACATGGTAGTGAAAAGAAGTGTAAAACGGCAAAAAAGTGCCTAGAAAAAAGAGACAAAAGCGTTGACATTGCAAGGTCAAATGGAAGACAACACAAGGGTTAAATGATTATTCTGGTTTCATGAAACTTGGGTCTCATTTTTGTAATTTTGTCCATCATTCCTATCAATAAAAACTCTGAGATCTGGCACAGTTTCACTTCGTTTTACATTTTGAAAAGAAGTCCAACAGGGTAGGAACCCACCAGCGTCCATGTAAATAAATAGCAATTTTAGCATCGTAAAATTCACTTCATTCATAGTCGACAGAAACAAAAAAAAATATGAAAAGCCGTTTTGGGTCATCTTTCCACTTTTCCAACCATCACAACTCTTGTTTTGGTTGAAATAAACACATAGTTTACCGATTTACATGTGAAAATATGTTGGCTCTATACATGCTAAAAGTGTTGCTTTTTTAGATGGAGTCTGGTGGGTTTAGCGCTAGCGACTTCAGAGCTGTTTCTGGTTAAACAGAAAGGTCTCAAAGAGGTTTCAATGGTCCATCTCTGTAGGGATTCTTTCCGTAATGTTGTCAGACGCTTAGAATATTAATCTGAAACACGGGTGATGTTTTAAATACTGAGATATACTGAATAATAATTTACTTTACAAAGACATTTGCACCATAAATTGTTGCATGGAAATTGTTAGAAAAAATTGATTTACATGCTTTTTCTCTTGTCATTAAACTGTTTGCATAAAATAATAATATACTGATTACTCTAAACAAGATAACATGGAGCCATTGCCTGTCCTTGTCTGAGCATGGTGTGATGCTAAGGAAAGAACATGCACTCCCTGACCAGATCATTGTGACGTCATCGACTCTGACAAGATAACAACTGACGACATCAACTCTGTATTATAATTATATTTCACACATAAATAAGCTACCGTTTGAGGCTTACATTAGTAACTTCTGTACTCATGCTGTGAGTACTGTAACTGGCTCCTTGTTATGTTCACAAGTAAAAATGAGCTTTGGTGGTTCTGTCTATCCTTTGATAATGTAATTATTCTAATTATACAGAAATTCACAATTCAATGCATTAGGTGTTTGATGGCTCAATATTTTATGGTGGAGGACTTCCAGACCACCCAGACCACCCCCACCCCCCAGTTAAAGTTAAAGCAAAACCTACACTGTAAGAAAAAAAATCCATAGAAAAACTGATAATATCCGGGCAGAAAATTGCCAGTACCTTTTCCGTTAAGTTTACGGACATTTCTGTTAATCCAAAAGCGGAAACTTCTGTAGATTTACAGTATAACCTCTGTCCCTTTTTAACGGACATTTCTGTTGATCCAAAAAATCAAAATATGGAAAAACACCTGTGAAATTTTTCTCTACAGACAATTCCTTCATATTAATACGGTATATTAGCCCTTATTTCTATGGACTTTTCTACCGGTGTACGCCCTTGTCCCCAGAGGATGAGCCAATTCAGCAACTTTCCGCCTGTGCCACCCTCAGGCTTAAATGTTATATTTGCATGCAAATAATCTCTTCATAGACACACCATGCTCATGTACTCCCAACAAATAAAGCTAGCCAGGGTTCTTCATATACATTTTTTATTGTTGCACTCATCTCTTTAATACTTGCACAAGGAATACAAAGTAAAAAGTCCCTGCATATTTAGTCATAAAGAGCCTGAATAAGCCCCCAAAAAGTGATGTCAGGGATTTTTTTCACAGAATGTTTAAACATCAGCAAGCAACCTTGAGATTTGTAAGCTATAATTTAACAAAGAAGCATACAAACAAACAGAAACAATGCTGTTTTAGGTCAGTTGAGTCAAGAATGTAACACGCTCTAGAAGATGCTTTTCAGAGAAGCTGGTAATAAGGATTTGTAAATAATGATAAAAATATCTAATACAATCATGTGTTTATATTTCAGGAAAAAAAACCTTTTGAAAATATACTGTATGTGGTCATGAAATTCACTATAAAGTGAGCCACAAAGAAAAGTGCTAAGAAAATGAATACTGCCTATGATTGCCCTGTTACGGCTTGAATATTGGAAAATAAAATCAGAATTTGATTGTACATTAACCAGAAGTTTATGTAAATATACTGTAGCTTCACTCTGCTGTATATAAGTGACCATTCATTTATAGCTCTATTGTATAAAGAATAAAATACTTTCATTTGTGGAAACCTATTATATTTGGAATTTCCAAAGCACTGAGATTTCAGACCATTGACGTCCACTGTTCACAAAGTCCTCTATTTTTTTGCACTGTGACAGGACTGTTCATTAATCCCTGTAGTCATTGGCTTGTCCTACTACAGGTCATACAGAATAATGTGGCGCTAGTTCAGGCTAAACTCAAATGGTTCTGTGTCCTGAAGTATCACCCAGAGAGTGAGAAAACTGAAAAAAAAGGAAATGCATTTATTTTTACATTCATTTATACATTTATATTTATTTTCACTAAAATCTTTTCTTATTTTGTATATTGTGCTGCGCTATGTCCGTCCAGCTCACCTTGACATATTACTGTGCAGCACCAAAAAAGCATTGTACGGAAATACAATTCATATACACTGAGCAATGTAGCGTTTGCTTTATCAAGACATACAATAACATCAAAATATGTTTTCGAATCTGGTTTACATTTATAATGTCAAGAAAAGTTTATCAAAGAGTGGACTCAACAACACATTTGTCTAACATTCAGGCATCTTATCAAAAACACACCTTTCAGTTTACTGTCAGCCAATTATCATCTTTCATATAAAGGAAAGGTTCACATGTTATCAAGCCTGTCTTAGTACAATAGTCACATGTCATATGTATGGTGAGAGACTTATTGGTCACTGTAATCATTCCTCTTATGCAGTGGTTCCCAACCTTTGGCGCCCCCCCTACTCATGTCTAAAGCTGAGCCCCCCCCCCCCCCCCCCCCCAAACCGAAGGTGAGGTAACTCTCAAGATAGAGCCTTACTTTCTTTTTTGATACAGAGGAGTTATCAGCACTTTTACGTTTCTCCGCCATGTTTCATTCATAAAATAGTGATGCCGTGGCGGCAGGAAAAATGAGGACGATAGCAGCTAGCAGCTAGCAGCTGACCTGATGACAGCAAGGGTCCCAGGTTAAGAGGTCCCGGAGGTTTTTAGCCGACAAAAGGTGTCATGCTGCGACGACAGTTAAGTTTAGGCACCAAAACGTCCAGTTAAGATTAGAAAAAAGATTGTGGTTTGTGTTAAAACACTGGTCCACTTAAAGGTGCTGTAGGTAGGATTGTGAAGATCCAGGAATTAGCCAAAAAATTTGAACATCGACAACTTCTCAGTCCCTCCACTCTTTCCGCTAAAGCCCAAAACGGTCTCCTAAGCCCCTCCCCCCACAAGGGAGAATGAATGCGTGTGCATGAGCAGTGATTGACATGCAGTTAGACACCCTCCATGGCCCTGATTGGCGCATCTGAACAGGGAGCTGTGGATTTTTGCAAATCACACTACAGGCTGTAGGTGGTGCCAGAGGAGCTGGATTTATTTTTTAAATGACCTGCTTCATGTAGTTCTACTGGAACATAGGGTCAGTTTCAGCAAATATGACAGAAAGTTAGTTTTATAAGGCTCACCTACTGCACCTTTTAAGTAGTACTCCTAGGACACAAACATCCATTTCCTGGGTGAAAGTCTTATGTTTTCCCCTTAATTTCTTCTGGGACATAAACTCCACTCCCCTGCTTGAAAGCCCTGTATTTTAGGACCCACCCATCCACCCTGACCTACTCCCTATGCGGATCTCGCTCTTATACAGCGGCAGTCATTGTGGTGCTTATAGTAATAAATACGTTGAATACATACAAATTACAGTGCTTTACTTTTCATTGCTATATGTACAAATGGTTCATGATAACAGCCTGCTGTGTAAAAATGGATTCTAATGTTCAGCTAAAGCTGGAATGAGGTTTGTATCCTCTGGTCTGTTTCTTTGCTGAGCCGTAGATACAGGCAGATTTGCTGTTGGTGTCAAAGTCTTTACCCAACAATTTGTGGTTCCACTAACCTCTGCTGCACAATGGGTCCAATTACTATGAGTAATGTGAAAGGTATTGCTCGAAGTGGTAAATCCACAGAGAATTATCACCAACTCTGCAGATCTTCCCCAGAAAATCGTAGCATCTTTTGGCTCATTGTTTTAACTTTTACGGCCCGTTCCTTTGATACTCAGTTTCTGCTCTCTCATTAACCTTGTTTCCAGCAGCAGAAGGCAGCTGTTTTCATTACACTGTTTTTGCTGCGCTGTTTCTGTTAAATGTGTAAATAGGTAACTGTTTACTGATAAAGGTGGTAATGTTTTGTTCACGGTTTGTTTCTGCTGCCCCCCAGTGACCAAAAGAAAAAGTCAATTAATGCAGCTCTTAGGAAGCTACTGTATTGCGTTTTGCCTGTAAAACCATGTCTGTATTCTTCATATTTATGTAGAATTATAGTTTGCTCTTCTCAGGGACGTCGTTAGGCCTATTTTAGGGGGTCTGCAGCTACCCTAAAATGTTCCTAAGCCCCCCCCAGTGCACTCTGTATCACTCACTACGTGGAATCAATCTTCCTTCACCATTCATCTGTTGGTGTCATCGTGCACTGCAGTCTGTTTTATTTTTATTTCACGAACTGTCAACTGGTTGAAGTGGCAGTGTTTTAGAGAGAGGCTCACGAGCGGCCGCTTGCACGGTAACGGTATGTGGACGAGCGAGGTAGAAAGTTACTGAAGAGAGAGAGCCAGGCAGCATTAAAACAAAGGAGGAAATTTCGCCAATTTATCACTCAAAATGCAACTGTAGCAAGTATCTCACTATCATTAATGTTATCCAAATTCATAATTAGAAACAACAAATAATATATCCAGAAAGTCGAAAGTTAGACAGCAGTACAAAGAGTCAATGGCTATGAAGATGATAACCGTCTTGTCTCTTCTCATTGGTTTAAACTGGCAGCTTTCAGAACGCTGCTGACCGCTGGGTTGTTGTAGCTGCAGGAGTTATCTTGTCTCTTTGGTCTGTACTTGCTACCGCACACACAGTGAGTGATACAGAGTGACATTGTAAGTTGTTGTTAATGACTTTTACTTGCTTCACTTCAGCTACATTTACTTGAGGTAAAGATAAAGGAATATTTTAGTTGGCTATAGAAAACAATAGTCTAGCTAGTGGAAACGAGTGAAATACACGAAATAGCTCGCCTAGTAAGGTGTCCGAAGCTCTCTATTCTTTACCATTAATATAGCCTGCTATCTCTATAGTATTAAAAACAATATCAGTCCCTAAATATCATAGTGTCACAGTTAATGCTATTGTACCAGTATATCCTTCAATTCATTGAACAAATAGATACTGGAAGATATTTTAGGAGAGAGAGAGAGAGAGAGAGAGAGAGAGAGAGAGGCACCAAGGCATAGCCTAAACTAAATTATTTCATGATATTTATTATATATGCTTGATTCTGACCAACTTAACTTTCTGCATTCCTTTGCTGTAATAAATTAAACAAGTATGTAGATGTTGCCTAAATGTAGACTAGGCTATATATGAGCATACATACATACATACATACTAGAACTTTGATTCATCTGGCCATCAGGTTATTAAATTCAGACATACTTTAAATCCTGGTCAACCATATTGCAACGAGCTAGTTCAGCGTATCATGCCTGACTGGAGTAGTGTGTTTTTCTTTAGGAGTGGGAAGGGCAGACAGCATGTTGCCTGTTTCGTAATTTGGGCTACCTTGTTGAGTGCAGCAGCACTGAGAACATTATATTTCACATAATTTAAGCTCTTTTAAAAAAAATTAAATAGGATTAGTCCAGCGAATTGTTCGATTTATAATGCGCACCTAACCGAAAGCCTCGTACTGAACGGTTCAATACGAATACGTGTATCGTTACACCCCTAGTAATTAAATAGTCTTATTTTGACCTGCAACTTATCTAATAGAGAGAGGAATTAGGTATGGTATTACTTCACCACACATTTACACGGGCAGATAGATAGCGGTTAAGTCTTAGCCTAAAGAAGACCTCAGCAGGAGCACAGTCTGGTCTAAGTAAACCCCCCCCATGCAGCTTTGATGTATCTAAAATCTAACTTTAGAGTTTGTAAGTAAGATTTTGCAAGGGAAAGTTTTGCATAGCCTTGGGTCTTTCAATCCTAGTGACGTCCCTGGCTCTTCTTATGTAAAATATGCGGCTCTGGTAGATGTTTGCGATTGGTCATGCTGTGCAAACACCGCCTCTTTTATGTGAATGCACACACTGCTGGATTGGGAAACCCTGGGTTGACTGAACAAGTTGTTAACCGTCGTGACACAGCTTATGCGGGACCACTGTTGTTAGGGTTAATGAAGCCATGTAACTGAAAGAAATCCAGGGCATGTTGATCTTGATTCGTAGTATAGACCTCAGACCACTACCCTCAGGTCAACAAGTCATCTTTGTGGCATTAAACCATACCCTAACAATAACTGAAATTAAGCCCTTAGTCCAAACTTCAAGAGCAGTGCTACAGAAAACACAATTCAAATAAAAGGAAAAACATACTTCAACACAAGACCAATATAAAACACCACAGGCAGTATTATATTAGCAATAAACCTACACTCGATGGTCACTTGATTTGTCTAACTCATACTGCTGAAGCCTCATAAGCGACCACTAACTCTTAATGTAGGCTACATATGGCATGTGAGTACTGTATAGTCGTAACCTACTATCCTCATAAATAAGGCCAAATATTTAAAAATGTTTTTTTCCACCAGCAGTTTTTTGAGATTCTGTGTTCTGAGTTCTTCAATAGGCAAGTGATAATCCACAAGGAGACATGCAGTTACTGAAAATGATTGCATGACACATAAGCTGATAACCTGGATTTGCCTCTCATGTATACCATCACCACGGTTCAAAATATTTGTATTGTTTTTAATAATTTTTTTAAAATGTTTTAAATGGAAACTGTGTGTTGGCACTGTCCTATTTCAATATTGTAATAAATGTTATTTTACTACTCCAACAAGTAATAGAAGCTGAAGCCTAGTAAGAGCTGAAATCATGCAGCAGCCTTCCAGCTATGAGTGTTGATTCAAAAGTGATGAGGCCACATCAGAGCAGTGTGGGTATCTGAAAATAATGCACACCCTCTGGCCAACTGGAATTGATTTGTCCATGGTACAGTATACAACTCTATGTACCTAGTCCAATGTAATGTGGCCATAAACATTCTCAGTGTCTTGCTAGTTTTGTCCAAAGAATTACAGAAGCAGAGAGTTTAGGTTATGTCACAAGATGAAACAAAACACTTGCAACACTGCATTTAACTTGAATGAGTATAACATTGACAATCAATGCCCTTATATGGCAAACTGTTGCCGGGTCCTCTTTACTCGGTTTTTGTAAACTCGCCCGCCTCCCAGCGCAGAGCCATGGAACTCTTGCGTCTTCCTCCTGTGTAGACATCTGGAAACTGAGAAAAACAGCTGATTGTTTACCTGCTTTCAAAGCACTTCCTCCACCTCCACCTCCTTCACTTCCACCTCCTCTCTCAGGTCATTAGACTAAAGGTAGGATAAGTAAAACACATAAACATTGCATACACATGATAAATATTTGTAATGCTAATGTTTTTCATTGGGTATAATGAAAAACAAAGCAAATTAAATTAGTTTCCTTGATGGTTGCAACAGTGAAATAACATTTTCAAAAAGGAAATGTTTGAGCAAGAGCTTACTCTGTGATCACAGGATAAGGCAGAACGATCCATCCTGTAGGCTGTTTTCATTGGTGATGAGGGAGAGGACTTGCACTTCAATGGTACATCCACCCCTTAACAAAGACCAAAGATCATCATTAGCTTAAATGTATACGTACAAAGAAAAAACTGTGTGTTGTAAATAATGTATTGTTCTGTAGTCAGTATTCTACTGACATACCTGAATTGTCAAATGCCAAAGTGTCCTTGTTATTTGACAATATCCTTTCATTATTGAACCTGTCTTCGCCATATAGATTTGCCCTCTCTTTCTTCAGATCGTCCTCCCTCTGCTTCACCATCTTAATCTCTTCATCCACTAGTGACATTGTGCTTCTTGAACGCAGCTTGAAAAAGGGGTTGTTCAGGAACATTTTCTCCTGGGGCTGCTCACAGGCTTTGTTGAGAGAGAACTCAGAGGCACTGCGAATAATCAGATTGGATGTTTCGAGGATGATGAGGTTGGAGCTGCTGTCCTCGGAGCGCCACTCGCCAGACTGAGCTGCCACATGGTCTTTGCCAAATCTTGGGCTTGAGGTGAAATCATTGCCAGGGTCAAGAATGATAATGTTTGCTGATACTTCATGTTTCAGCGGTTCCTTAGTGGGTGAGGAGGTGATGATGAATGATGGTGTTAGTGGAGTGCTTATAGATCTGGGGATACTTCGTGATGGAGCACAATCAGTGGATTTGCCCATCCTTGAGAAGACCCTCTCTCTCCTGAAGTTTTCCTCCCGCTCCATTGATATGCGAATCTCCCTTTCAACTTGTGTTTCTGGGTCATCGTAAGGGGACCTGTAACTGGAATCATCCAGGCCAGAATCCTCTGAGCAAGGGCTGAATTGGGTGTGAGGATAATCGCCAACCAAATTTAAGTTCTCCAGATCATGGGCTTTCTTGTGAGTTCTTTCAATGTTGCGGACCGGTGTGTACATGAAGCTGTGGCTGCCATGGAAGCTGGGCTGCTTGGTTGTAGGTAAGACAATCTTGTTCATGGTCTGCTCCTCCATTTCCCGCCACTGTTTACGAGTCAGCTGAAAGTCCACATGCTCTGTGCTAACATTCTTGCTCTTGGTTTCTTGTATTACACAAAAGTCTTTAGGTAGCTTCTTGTTCAAATCTGCATTGATGTGCTTATGGTGGGTTGTGTGGTTATGATTGGCATCTCTGCCATTTTCACTCTCATCTTCAGAGATTTTGGACAAACATTGAAGGCCTAAAGGGTTATATTTAACCTCTTGTGGAGAGCTAGGAAAGGAAATTTTATCTTCAGGTTGTTCTAGAACTTCTTCCACTTGTGGAACCTCAAAACTGACTTCTTCAACGTTGTTGTCTTGTTCCTTAAAGTCTGTCACCTCAACTTTCTGCACAAACAGCTCCTGGGCACTCAGCTGAAGACTGTCCAAATATGAGTCATCGTCTTCTCTATTTATAGAAGAAGAGAATATTGTTCTCCATTTTTCATCGTTATCACTGTCTGAGGAAGCTGCCGCAATCTCAGCGTCCAGGCATTCGTCCATTTCGTCAGGCTCAAAGCCATGGCAGGACTCATTGGAAACATCTGACATTGCCTCTTCCCTAATACACTGCTCTAATATCGACTCCTCTGTAATGGGTGGTTCAAATTGGATGTCATGGGGATCTGGGTCTTCCTCTGTGTCTATTGCCACATTTTGATAACCACCGCCTTCAAGACTAAGCTCATTATCCTCAGGCTCTGGCTCAGGGTATAACTCTAGCTCAGGATATTGCTCCAGCTCAGGGTACTGGTCTGGTTCAGAGTATTGTTCTGGCTCAGGGTAGTGCCCTAGCTCAAGGTCTTCCTCTTGTTTAGGGTGGTGCCCTAGCTCAAGGTCTTCCTCTTGCTTAGGGTGGTGCCCTAGCTCAAGGTCTTCCTCTTGTTTAGGGTGGTGCCCTAGCTCAAGGTCATCCTCTTGCTCAGGGTGGTGCCCTAGCTCAAGGTCTTCCTCTTGTTTAGGGTGGTGCCCTAGCTCAAGGTCATCCTCTTGCTCAGGGTGGTGCCCTAGCTCAAGGTCTTCCTCTTGTTTAGGGTGGTACCCTAGCTCAATGTCTTCCTCTTGCTCAGGGTATTGCTCTGGTTCAGGGTCTTGCTTTGGCTCAGGGTACTGCTCTGGTTCAAGGTCTTGCTGTGGCTCATGATACTGCTCTGGTTCAGTGTCTTGCTCTGGCTCAGGAAACTGGTCAGATTCAGGGACTTGTTCTTGCTCAGGATCTTGTTCTGGTATGTCCTGCCTCTTACGATGGGCCTCGTTCTCATATACACTGTCAGCACTGGAGAGTGTGTCAGACACAGATGAGGCGATTGACTCATTCCTGTTGAGCTCTTCATGCCCTAATTCTAATATCAAAGCTTCATTTTGATCCTGACACGGCATTTCACTGCAAATGTTGGTCTCAGAGCAGTCAGGCTTGTCAATCTCAATGGTGCCGGTTGGAAGGTCAGTTAATAATTTGCCAAGTATCGCTGTTTCCCCTGGGAAATCTGATAAATCTGTCTCTGAATCATTTTGCTCATCATCTGCACTGAAATCCTTCCCCTGCTCAAGGGAATCAGCCACAGAGACCTCTACTTCACAGTCCATCGCCAGCTCTGATTGTTCAATGGTTTCCATGGTGATAGAGAATGAGTTGTGATTCTCAGTTGTGCTGCAACCTTCGTTCAGGTCTTTTCTATCCACCGAGGTAGCTCTCTGAGAAAAGAGAGAACAGGTAAAATAGACTTTTATTTTCTGGAAGGGAGAAAGGGAATGTTAGTGTATACCTTTGCTAAATGCATATAATCAATAGCAGCATTTTCACAGTAGCCTCAGCAGTCTCCTTGACCTTGTCTTCCTTCACTGTCTCCCTGTATTTAAAATGTCTTTTCATTTCCCTAATGACAAGTCTATTGGTTTCTAATCAGCCTGTATGGCATTCCACTAAACAACCAGCAACGACATTATAATGTACAAAGATAGAAGCTAAATAATTGCACTTAGCCACTGAACGACAAGCCAGGACTATGATTCAGACATTTGTTCAGTATTGCACTCTATGTAACACAGCACATAAGAGGAATCAATCCATTTTAGCTTGGTTATATGTACATTTATTGTGAATCAAGAAACACTGTTGTGATGCATACAAATAAGTCCCTGTATTGTCAGACTGAAGATTATAATTGTTACGATAATTATTTTTGTCAATCACATCATCATCACAATCATCAGCATCCTCACTGTCATCATTACCAACAAAGACAAGAACACTAGACCAGCTCAATAACACTCCAGGATGTTACTGGGAATGCAATCACACCAATGTGACTTTGGTAAATCCTCCTGAACAAGTCTTGACGTAAGCACACTTAAGTTGTCAATGGACAGCACTTAAATGGTCTGTGCCTGTGTTGGAGAAACACTTTCTGATGTATCTGCAGAGGGATGGGGGGGCTCTGTGGGGATGTGTGTGTGTTAGAAAAGGAGGAGGGGGGGTTATCTATGTTGTTTGTGCTTGCCGTTGCTGTGCTGAGTGAATGTTTCCCTAAGTGGGTTATGTGCAGAGGAAGCACATCAAAAGCAGCTGAATTAGATTGTATTCAATCTGTTCTTATGTAAGACTGCGGTCTGAGTCTGCCTCCCACACATTGCTAGAGTGTCCCTGCAAGATGACTGACTGAGCCCCACAATCCCAGTGTTCACACTTGCGCACACATACTCACAGGCATATAAATTACTATTACTTTTCACTGTGAGAACCATCTCTGGCTCCATTATTCCTTGACTTTTCAATTTCAAGACTCCCTGAATGCCACTAACCCCTTACAGCTCACTGTGGGTAACTGTGGCTACAACAATACACAGACTTCAGCAAAATCTAAATTCTCTAAGCATTTTATCTTTAGCACAACTTTAGTTGCACTCTTCTGTAGCCCCACTCAGCTGCATGCACATGTGTGTACAAAACATCAACAGTGAGATATATTGAAATTTGTGGGTTGGTGCTACTGGCTGCTTTAATCAGCTTAATCAGAATGCGTGGATTGTGCATCAGCACATCATCAAGTGTCACAGCTCTCACATGGCAGCAACACAGTTTCACTGACTTTACAGCATGCACAGGCAGTGTTTACAGGGTGATACCTCAAGCAAAAGCCAACTGTTTTGTGTGTTATGAACATAGACTGTATAAGGTTATGAATAAATAAACTTTAGGACTTTTTTTCTATTCTACAATGACTCATCAAGGAGATATATGGAGTAAGAAAGTGAAAAGAGGCAGAGGTATAGTAAACATTTGGCCAGTTATTGAAATCGCTGGACAATCATAATAAGAAATAAAATGCTAAGTTAATTAACTGAATAATAAATATGCAGAAATGCATGTTCTGGTAGTAAGTAGCCATTATTTTATCAAACTTGCCAGACTTGTTATTCCATCCATCTATAACAGCTTATCTTTAATGGGCCGCAAGGGAGGGGGCTGGAGCCATTGCCAGCTGACATTGGGCGAGAGGTGAATACACCCTGGGCAGGACGGCAGTCTAGGGCCTGCAGGGTAAAGCTGTTTCTGAGCCTGGTGGGGCGGGGACGCTACAGTACTGTACTATCATACCTATGCCCAAAGGTGGAAATTGCAGGTTATCCCCCCCTTAGGGCTGTTTATTGTTAAACAATGCTTAATACCAGTACCAATACCAATACCAATATCGTGAATTTGATACAACATTACACATTACAGCACAAATCTTTTAATTCAGCTCCTACTATGTGAGACTCTGTGTGTAAAATAGAGTTTATTTCGGTCTGTGCCTAAAAAGTATTGAATTTGGTACCGAGCCCTACCCCCCCCCTAAAAATACCACGCTGTGTATTGTAAATTACATAATGATATATATTTAAAATAATTGGTCGGTCTCGATGCTACGCTAATAAAGGTAGTAAGGCTTACCTTTGTGTACACATACCCTACGCCTACGCCTATGCCGATGGCAGGGTTGGTGGACCCCAGGAAGAGTAGCTGATGTTCTGCACCCACTAATGGGGATCCTAATCAAATCAAATCAAATCAAATATTAAAGTCTGACATAGTTCAATGTCTCTGTTGAAATTGATTTGAGATGCCATGCCACTGCTGCAGCTTCACTTTAAAAGCATCGGCTTTTATTTTGAACATAGTGAATCTGACTGCAGTAGATGTTAAAGAAAGTTGTGCTAATTCAGCTCTGTTTAGTTCCGGTGTTGAGACGGCAAGACGAGTGCTTAGGGTCTACAACTACAACACCGAAAAGAGATACAAAAATATTTTTAAAAATAGGCATATGCTTATTTTTCTAAAGTAAGTGCTGTAGTACAACTAGAAGGAGACTAGTTATAATTTAATTAAGTTTGGAGACACTACCTTATTTAATCATTAAATTAATAAATATTTTTTTGTATCTCTTCTCAGTGTTGTAGTTTGTAGACGGTCCCTAAGTCTTAGGTAGTCACTTGTAATGACATTTTGAACATGTTAAGAGGCTAAAAGCACGTTTAAAACCTGCCCTGTTTCAGCCTCCTGGGTGCTAACGCTAGCAGGAGGATAACACGGTGTAGGCAGCACCGATTGGTTTCGTTTTTCTCGCCACTGACAGCACTCCACATTTACAACCAACAGAGCTACGTGTTGAAATCAACCAGAATTCTCCTTTAAGATGTCGACTATGAAATGCAATGGGAACCACAACACAAAGGGATGTTAATAACTTTCAAACCTGGACCAATACAGGATTTGTTTTTCTTTGATATTGACTTTTTTTCTTTGTGGTAGATGGGATAGTTTGGTTATCCTTTTTTATTTGGTGATGAGGTGTTTCTTTTGAATGATAAACATATTTAACCTAATATACATGGTGATGTGATGGTCTTTGCACAATTTGATGGCTTTATATATAGATACATGTTTTGGCATCCCTGGGAAAAATAATCTGACAGCAACTAGGCTCTGAACGCCTGAAGACTAGGGCTGTGCAATTAATCACATTTTAATGATCACAAAAACAGAGCAATCTTGAAAAGCAATTATTTTGCACATAACGTTTTGCAAGTAAACTCTAATTTTGTCTTGTGTTAAAAAAAAAGTTCAAATGGGAAAAGTATTAGGGGAAATGTATCGCACCGTTGTGACGAAAAGAGAGCTGAGCCAGAAGGCAAAGCTCTCAATCTACCGGTCAGTTTTCGTTCCTACCCTCACCTATGGTCATGAAGGCTGGGTCATGACTGAAAGAACAAGATCCAGGTTACAAGCGGCCGAAATGGGTTTCCTCAGGAGGGTGGCTGGCGTCTCCCTTAGAGATAGGGTGAGAAGCTCAGTCATCCGTGAGGAGCTCAGAGTAGAGCCGCTGCTCCTTTGCATTGAAAGGAGCCAGTTGAGGTGGTTCGGGCATCTGGTAAGGATGCCCCCTGGGCGCCTCCCTAGGGAGGTGTTCCAGGCACGTCCAGCTGGGAGGAGGCCTCGGGGAAGACCCAGGACTAGGTGGAGGGATTATATATCCAACCTGGCCTGGGAACACCTCAGGATCCCCCAGTCGGAGCTGGTTAATGGGGCTCGGGAAAGGGAAGTTTGGTGTCCCCTGCTGGAGCTGCTACCCCCGCGACCCGATACCAGATAAGCGGACGAAGATGGATGGATGGATTAAGGGAAATTTCACAGTTCAAAGTGTTTTCACTGTTGATTTGTTTAAAGCTATTGTGCGTAGTTTCTGTGTCCTCCATGAGGAATTCTAAGTAATGACAACCACACTGTCGGCACGTCCACATGATACAAGCCTTCCGTGATCACGCACAGCCCCCCTCCTCCACACAGTTGCCAAGGAGGACACGGATGATTAAAAAAACATGGACTCTTCAGAAGAGGTCATTATTAAGAGGTAGAAGAGGTAATTAAGTCACCGGACGCCACAATCTTCTGAGCATAGTCATACTGAGAAATCCAGAGAGAGTTGTGTGGAGCTGATAGTCTTAATGAATGGCTTGAATGTAACAGACGTTTATTAATATGAAAAAGTTACGCACTAAAGCTTCAACAAACATCTTTCCAGAAGTTAACGAGTAATTGTGCTAAATTGTGATTTCAATCTTGACCAAAATCATTTTGATTATGATTTTTTCCATAATCGAGCAGCCCTACTAAAGACTAATAGTTTGTCTGCAATTAGCCGTAAATTCAACATTAACATTATTGTGACATGGTGAGTGAAGGTGGACCCAAATGCAGAGGGAGACGGCAGGCGGGAGATGGTGTGAGCTCAATGATTTTAATAAAGAAAATCCACAGAACGAAACACAGAGAGGTACACACAGGCAGCACGAGGACACAACAATGATCTGACACGAGACAAAGGGAACAGGGGGTTAAATACAAGAGGTAGTGAACAAACGAGGGACAGGTGGTACAACAGGTGAAGCACATTAGGGCGGGGCAGGACAATCAGACCAGGCGGGAAAACAGAAAGTAAAACTAGACAAGACAAGATCGAACACAGACTATCAAAATAAAACAGGAAATAGAACATAACCCGGGGAATACACAACATGAGGAAAATCTACACGACAGAAAAATATAGAATAAATATACAAACACAGGAAACATACAGAAATAACTAAACCAGGCAACAAAAATACAAGACAAAATACCAAAACCATAACACATTATGGTAACCTTCTTGAGTGTTGTCATGCTTACTTTGTGCCTTAAATCCTCCACAAACTTACACAATTCGCAGGCAAGTATGTGAGTGACAACCACAGACAACTGTGCGAGTGACCGTGTCTGGAATTCTGGGGTAAATACGGAATATTCTTTGATCAACTCAAAACATGGATATTGGTATTTTGTGCCTGTGTTACGGTCCCACTCCATGGAAGGCTCTGGTGGAACCTACGTCACCCTGCAGCTGAGGTCATGTTCTCCTGCTTCCAAGTGTCGAGGCAGCAGCTCACCGGTGCCTGTGGGCTCTTTTCACTCCAACGTTGAAAGTATTTAACAGGATACCCATGGCTGCTGACTCCAAACATCAAATACTGCCAGCAGCAGTCCACTCTCCACCATGTTTCTAATCCTTTTTGCCTTTCTCCACATCTCTCTTTGGAACAGTAACAGTAGGCACATTCTTTTCATCAAGCCAGCTCCTGCATCATGTGACCCATCGCAGTCAAACCACAATTTGACATCAGTGTTTGAGCTGCAGTGGCACTAGTCTCACATTGCCAGACCTTCCTCCACAGCGCTGCGGAGGAGGGTTTGGCTAGTCCACACAGCATTCCGGGATGGGAGAAAAACATGTTCTTATTTATTGGCATTTCTTTTAACCAATCACAATCGTCTTGGGCGGCGCTAAGCAGGAGCAACGGTACCTCTGCAAAATAGCCTCGGGAAGGAACTTGTTTTGGTGGAACATGTGTACGTTCAAAGGTTGTTTTAGTCGTGCAACAGAAAACTCCGATTGGACAGATAGTCTAGCTAGCTGTCTGGATTTACCCTGCAGAGATCTGAGGAGCAGTTAACCTAGTCCTCACAAATCCACCAGAGGTTAGGCTGCCACTCAGAGTCAGATCCCTGCTGTTTTTTTCTGTCATTTGTATGTATATTGTATGTATATATGTAGGTAAGTGTATGCATGTGTATGCAGACACACTGTATGTATGCATGTATGTAGAAAGTTATCTGGAGTGTATATGTTCTTCTGTATAAGTTTTTCTGTATAATTTATTTTTATCTTTCTTGTAAATTTTTTCCTTGCCAATTTATTTGTTACTCTTAAAAAATGTGAGAAGGAGGAGGGCCTTATATAAGCTGAAGCTTCTGACCCTACCCTTTGGTTACGACCAATAAATTCATTCATTTATTTGCGAGTGATCAAGAAGGATCGGGTGTGATGTTGGAACTCAGTGGGCCTGCTGAAGGTCACCTGTCCTTTGCCCTGTCTCTGGATAAATGGATGGTGAGTTTCGTCATGAAATGTACTGGTTTCCACCACTAAAAAGTCATTGCATATTAGTGCCTCCGAAAGGCAGAATTCTTTAGCTTGAATGACTATAGTCTCGCATTGCCAGACGGGAAATTATTTAAGGAAGCGCAGACTTAAACCACCTAGTAATTGTAAGCATCACAAAATAGTTCCAATTATCGTACATGATGGTACTTTTGGCATTATTAATCGTACACTTACTACTATGCTTTTAATTTAAGGACCAAAGTGGCCCGGCAGTTTGATATGGTTCCATATCTAAATGCCTCATCAAGTGTTCCAATGTTGGTCGACCTCCCCTTTTTTCGAGGGATTGGTTGGAAAACGGAATTGTCAAACTGGGGGATCTGTTTTTCGGTGGCATATTGAAATCCTTTTAAGATGTGGTACAGCAATTTGGAATACTTCATTGTATAGTCTTGCATATTATGGTTAGTATGTCATCTTAGTTTTTTTTTGTCTTGGAGGGTGGTGTTGTTTTGTTAAAAACAAAAACTGTTATTCATAAAAAAAATGATCGTTCATCTGACAACGCGGATCTCCCATGAAACAACATAATCATCTTAGTGTGTGAATTCCTCCGGCAGGCTGAAACAGTACATAATGTACTCTGCTCAGACTGACTTGGCAGCTCACAGCAGCACGATATTATATGTAAAAAGCACACATCGTTTTCAGCTTTCTTCGATGTTTTCAACATCTAAATTTAAATCTCTCCTACTTATGACGCCATGCAGTAGATTCATGTTTTTGTGCAGTGCAGATGCTGGTGGAGAGAATCCTACCCAGGAAAAAAATCTAAAAGAAAAGCTAATTGAGTTTCTTTCTGCCCTTTCTGGACCCAAATGCACCAAATGAATAAATAGCTGACAGTGTACAGAAATGATTTCCTTTCATTTGTTTTAAATTCACCAAGCACTTTGTTGTATTTTAGCAGAATACTGAAAGTACACTTCAATATCTGTTTATTTATTGCAAGTAGTATCGTTATCGTGCTATACAGCAACGTTATAGCATATCACATATTTTCCTCATATCGCGCAGCCCTAATAAGCTGCCAATGATTAGTCATCCGAGCAGCACTGTAGTGTGACAGAAATAAAGAGCTATGGGTTTGACATGAAGTTAGATGCTAAACACCATCATGGTCCATAACTAATATGAGAGGCGGTCAATGGGACGTTACAGTCTCGGAGATATTAGACAAGAGAATATTATAGCCCACAAAAGGTGATGTCACACTGTACGGTGTATATAATAATCCTGGGCCGAGACTTTCCTAGTTCGTACTGAACTTTAGAAGTTGCTGTGCCGAAATAACCCAGTAAAAATGATAAAATAAACAAATAAACTCAAATTGGCAGCCATGATGATGATGATGATGATGATGATGATAATGATGATAATCTGGTAAACAGAATATACATTTCGAAATTTGTTCATGGACATGTCAAACCACAGTATGCCGTGTTTTCTGCTCTCACACATGCACGCGCACACACACACACACACACACACACACACACACACACACACACACACACACACACACACACACACACACACACACATTAAGAAACCAGTAAAACTATTTTCTCCATCTCTCCAACTGCCAGTCACACTTCCTTGTTTGCCGATGTAAATTTTCAATCACACACACACACACGCGCGCGCGCCTACAAGGACACACGCATGCGACAGACTGAGCGCCATGGTAACCATCAACAGGCCTGACACTTAGTGCACTGCTCAGCTGTCGCCGCCTCCACCTCCCCCTCATCACCCCATCAGCAGACTGTTAAATGTGACGGGAAGCAGGGCTGCATTCATGTTGTATCAGGAAAAAAAAGTGGTAAATACAATCTTCTTACTTTACTGTAAAAAGTTCCCCTTGTCATTTTGGAAACAAATCTTGTCCAACATACTGAAATGACCACATACTGTACAAAACAGTATTTTATGGCACGGCAGCCCACAGCATTAGTGTTTGCAAGTCAACTTTCCTGCAATTTGTTAATGAATTTCAGCCATATAACACCCTTTTATTTAATATTAAAAATAAAAAAAACATTAAGACCTTTAAGTTATTAAATTAATATAAATTGATATGACACATGCACTTGTCAGGGTTTTGGTATTATGTTCTGTTTCCTGTTTTATTTTGTAGTCTGTCTGGTCTCCCTTGTCTTGTCTAGCTTCTTCCTGTCTTTGTTGGTTTCCCGCCTTGTTTGATTGTTTTGCCCCACCCTGATGTGTTCCACCTGTTTGTATCACCTGTCCCTTGTTAGTGTTCATTACCCTGTGTATTTAGTCTCTCTGTTTCCCTTGTCTGTTGTGGGATTCTTGTTTTTCTGTTAGTGTGTTTTTCAGTGTTTCATGTCGTGGGTTGCTTTAGTGTTTTCTTCATTTTAATAAATCTCTAGTTTGAACTGCATTTGGGTCCTACCCTTCTCTACACGTTGACAGCACTGACATTATGAAATGTAAATGTATTTTTATGGTATTCTCTTTTCTTTTTATCCCTGTTTTGTAATGCCCATTATATGTAGCGGTGTGTACCTTTGTATATGAACTTTTGTATAATAAAGAATAAAAATAAATAAATAAAAAAAGGCTAGCTAACGTTCAGCTCTGTGATTGGTGTTCCAGCTATACATTTGCATAGGGCCAAGCAATGTTTTCAACAAGAGAAGTAATTTCAAATGACAGTCCAGACTAAAGTCCAGACTAATCATATCCAATCATATCTTCACTCTAAATGGGCGGGCTTTGTTATTGCTAACTTCATGTAAGTTCCGCCCGCTGTGGGCACAAGCAGAGACGGTTTAGAACTAAATATGTCTTTTAGCTGTGTTACTATCAAACGTTAGGAAAAGAAAATATTAATAAATTATACAAATATAACTTTTCACCCATCCACACGATGCTCGCTACACTTTCAAACGAGGCCACGCCCCTTTAGAGAGACAGGAAGTGTGCACCGTTTCATACCGTTGGCGCTGCTTGGAATCATAGACTGTATATCGAATGGAATGCGCTATCTTTAGTGTGTAGAGGATCTTTGGCCCAAGCCATACGTACCGAAGCTAGCACCAGGAGCTAGGACCGCCGATAAACTAGCTACTAGGCTAGTAACGTTGTTGCTACAAAGTTTTTATCCACGCCGTTTTTAAGATGAACTTTTAATGAAGAGGTGGAGTCAACAAAGACTGACTTAACTGTTACACCTGGGCTTAATTCGAAAACCCGAAGCTTCTGAGAGGCTTTTCGACTTCCTTACGAAAATGTTACACATGAACTTCGTCCCAAGTAACGTTAATGCAATCATCATTGGTAAGTTAGCTAATTTTACTCTGACCGCCGCTGCCACTGTTTTGTATATGTCAAGGTTTATTAGGGAAAACATTCATCATAAATAATTACTATTGTGGCCAATTTGGACATGCTCGCGTGCGTGCATTGTGTGTGTGTGTGTGTGTGTGTGAATGGTTTGTTCGCTACATCACCTGCGCATCTGTGTGTATGTGTGCTAATCAGAGGTTAGAAAGGGAGTGGGAATGGATGGGATGGAGGAGTTGGGCTCTGGGAAGCCACACAGTTTTTCAACCACAGCTGTGTGCGAGTGATGTTTTTAGATCTCGTCTGCTCGTTGTTGATCTTTCACAGTCAGTCTTTTTGTAGGTGTTTTTGAAATGCATTTATAAAATAAAGGATTAACCTTAAGACGATGGCGGACCTCATTATTTGCACCAGCAAGCGTTGGCAATGGTTTCAAATTCCCTCCAGTGGCATTTTTTTGTGATCAGATTGCCACCGCAACTAGCTATCTGTAAATTTAACGTTACCACGTTATGCACATTTACTGTAAGTCTGCATGACGACCGTTTACCAAATAAACCGTAACATAGCCTACATGTATATTTAATTAGCCTCTGTGCTAATCTAATATTAGTTACTACAAGTATTGCTTGTTTGTGGTGGTGGGTTTCAAAATACAGTGATGGCTGTTTGCTGTCCATGGTTCTGAAGTCTGTGTTGCTCATGGCCACTTGTCTGTGTGCGCGCCCGCTGTCATGATGTGTAGGCACACGAGATATAACGTTAGTTGGTATTGTGTGGTAAGAGGGGGGGTCGCTGTCATGCGTTTAGCACCCCAGCCAGCTGTCACCATTATTGTATTTTATTAACCTTTATTTTACCAGGAAATAATCCCATTGAGATTCAGAATCTCTTTTTTTCAAGGAAGTCCTGGCCAAGACAGCAGTATAATAGGTCCATATTAAAATATACAGTGAAAGACAAACAACATAAAACTGAAAAAGACAGTCGGCAATTTAACAACATCTTAACATAACCACCAGCATCGCTCAGTAACAGCACACTGCATTTAGTAATCAAAGAGTCCTTTATCCTAATTTTAAACTGTGTCTTTGTTGGTAGGTAGTCTAATTTAAACTGATTCTGCAATTTATACATATTCTGATGAAGTGTGTACACACACACACACACACACACACACACACACACACACACACACTGTGTGATGATGCAATGTGTAAGCAGGATTTGCATTGCTTTAGAAATCAGCTGTTTCTTGTTTTGGTGGTACTGTCCCTCTCTCTCTGCTGTTTGCTCGTTGCATTGTTGAGGCTGGACGAGCGTCTTGATTTTTGTTGAAGAGCTGGAATTGTCATACATAATTAGGGTTGCACGATATATTAACTGAATATTGTTATTCACGTATATCACGTCGCGCAATATTATATCTAGGGGTGCAAGATATATCGACTCATTATCGTTATTGCAAGTGTTGCAATAAGTATGCAATATTTTGTTTATTTTGTGGAGCGCTGCATTGGCTGTGTGGCTTAGTTGTGTTTGATTTAGAGCCCGCTTGAAACACTACAATGATCATCATTTCATAGGCCAGTTACCGTGCCACTTGCACATGTTTTGTATTGATAATCGATAACGGAATATCACATTTTGTCAATATCGTGCAACCCTATACATAATGTTTGCAGTTCTTAAGAGAGGACACAATAAGCTAGACTGGTAGTTTGCTTTTTTGCCCCAAGTAGGGAAGGGGGGTCAGAGGGCCTCAGAATGAACTGCCAGGAACATGTCATTTTGCAACGGGTAATGGAAGAAATAGCCACGGTTCAATACAAGCATGTTTCCAAAGATCCTCTATAGGCCTACTAAAGAGAGTGCATTTCCACCAGCACCAATTGTACACACTTCCTGACTCCTAAAGGAGCGTGGCCTCGTTTGAACGTGTAGTGAACATTGTGGATGGATGAAAAGTTATATTTAAATAATGTATTAATATGTTCTTTTGCTAACGTTTGATATTTACATAGCTAATAGACATTCCGGGCCCTATAGTAAAAAAGGGGGGACAATTGGGGGGCAACCCTGAATATGAAGTGTCAAGTTCTTCCCATGCGACTGAGAGATAATAAAATAAGCCCATGATGAACACCACATCAAGAAGTAGAGTTGACAGGTTTAGAGGGCTGATGTCAGAGCCGGCTCTTTCTACTCAAACAGCAGATGAAATTCGATAGTGTCCCATATCTTTAGAAATGACAATAGTATTTTTGACAGTATATATTTTTTCTCCAGAATTCTTATTTTTGTGAGGTTGGAAAAGCCTCTGCAGATCTCATCATAAAGCAGGCCTGTATCCATTTCTTACTTTCTACTTGTTTCATGCCTCCAGAACGTAATACCCAAATTCCCTCAATTAATAATACATGGAAAAACGTGGGTTACTCTGGTACATTCCTTCCAAATCCCTACAGCTTCTGCCTGGCTGGCAATGAGTTCTGCAGTCACAGCGCTGTGTGAAACCAATATACATACAGCTTTGACATGTTTTTATGTTAACATGGTTCATTGCACTATTGAGTCATGGCCTGGTTCCTTTTTTTATTTCAATTTTCCATCAATAGAAAGGATGTTACATGAGTTAAGTGACTGTGTGGTCTTAATTATTAGCTTCAATACTGACCAAACCTCTTATTATCCTTCCCTCGTCTTATTTGATGTCTGTTTCATGCTTTTGTAGCAAGGTTGTGCAAAGAAACTGGTTTGAATGAGTTTTCTACAGCCGCCTCCCTCAGAATAATGTATGCTTTCAAATGGATATTAGGGGTGGAACGGTACATGTATTCGTATTGAACCGAAACAGTATGGGCGTCACGGTTTGGTGCATGAATTTACACGGCGAATACGCGGTATAAAAATAAATAAAACTTGCGTGAAAATTAATTAATGTAATGCAGAACTACTGTTAGATACGTGGGTTCTTTAGGGACACCTAATCTGTAGCCCTGCCTTAGCGCTGAAGCTCTGATTGGCGTGCCGCCTATGTAGCCGAGCTCCGCATAAGCAGTTTTAGTGAGTCAGAGAGACAAGAGTTAGAGGACCCGCTGGCCTCTTTGAGATCGCAAGTTTGGGAAAACTTTGGTTTCCCAGTCAGTTACAGTAGTACAGGCCAGAGAGTGGTGGATAAGACTGCTGTTGTAGATTAGTGTTATGCTAGTTGGGACAGATGCCTTGTTTCTTTAGGCTAACTATATTAGTTTTAGCCAGGCAGGGAGCAGCTTTCTGCGGTGAAAAATGTCCGGGAGATGTCGTGATAACATTGCATTAATTAGGTAATTTAGTTTGTCTTTGCAGAGAACAGATGCTGTATTTTCAATTTTATAGCTGATTGTCTTATTTTGTTTGTAAGTTCCAGATGGAGTCTGGAGATGATGTGGGGTACTTATTGTTTACTGTTTACATCTTACTTTACACACTTCAGGCTGCTGCAGCTAGCTCAGGGGACAGACTGGAGGACACTAGGGGGTACAGCCTGAGACAGCTAGCTCAGGGGAGAGACTGGAGGACACTAGGTGGTACAGCCTGAGACAGCTAGCTCAGGGGAGAGACTGGAGGACACTAGGTGGTACAGCCTGAGACAGCTAGATCAGGGGAGAGACTGGAGGACACTAGGTGGTACAGCCTGAGACAGCTAGCTCAGGGGACAGACTGGAGGACACTAGGTGGTACAGCCTGAGACAGCTAGCTCAGGGGACAGACTGGATGACACTAGGTGGTACAGCCTGAGACAGCTAGATCAGGGGAGAGACTGGATGACACTAGGTGGTACAGCCTGAGACAGCTAGCTCAGGGGAGAGACTGGAGGACACTAGGTGGTACAGCCTGAGACAGCTAGCTCAGGGGAGAGACTGGATGACACTAGGTGGTACAGCCTGAGACAGCTAGATCAGGGGAGAGACTGGAGGACACTAGGTGGTACAGCCTGAGACAGCTAGATCAGGGGAGAGACTGGATGACACTAGGTGGTACAGCCTGAGACATGGACAATAAAAAAAAAAAAAATTGCCTTCTGCATTTTTGTTTTGCTTTTCCCTCCATTGTACCGAACCGTGATGTCTGAACAGAGGAATGAACCAAACCGTGACTTCTGTGTACCGTTCCACCCCTAATGGATATATTCTGATGGCACCCTACAAGCAATCCCCATAGTAGCTGTGTGGAAGTTTAGTTTACGATACAATACACTTTATTGTCAGTGAATAGTAATCTACAATCAGATTAAAAGATACCAGTCAATAAATAGAAAACTGTCAATCAATAAATATAGCAATGTGCAATGGTAGCAGGTAATAAATACAAGTTCACATTTAATAAATATAAAAAAAACAACAATAAAACAAACATATTACTACTAGTCAGTTGCTAACATTAAACATGGCCACATATTGCACAGACCCTCTATTGCACGCCTGACAGTATTGCACCTGAGCAAATTATAGCACCTGGACGTTTTAAGACTTTAACAGACATTTTGTTAAGTAGGCTGATGCAATAGGGCACAAATGAATTTTTAAAGCGATTAAGTCTGCATCTAGGCAGGTAAAGTTTAGTTTATCCGGTTACACATATACAAATACTACAGATTAATATACACATAATCAATAGGGGTGGGGGAAAAAAGTTGGTCAGTTTGTCTGCTTGACGACATTTTGCAGCAATACAATTGAAGTGAGATGAACAAACAGAGAAATGTATCTTTTTAGATAAAACAGATGTTGACAAAGTTTCCTTTTGGGGACATCATTTGAAACTGGGAAAATGTTTAAGTTGGAAAAAAGGTAATAAATTGCTAATATATTGCATGTTTAAAATCACAGTAATATTGTATTGTGTCATAAGCATCGTGATGATATTGTATCGCGACATAAGTATCGCAATAATATCGTATCGTGATATAAGTATCGTGATGATATCGTATCGTGAGGCCTCTTGTAATTCCCACCCCTAGTAATCAATAAAAGATGTGATGGAGATATGCCAAAACCCCTCAGAGGAGCTTAATCTCCAATGCATAATCCAATTTAAAAATAGAAAGAAATAGGGCTGCACAATATATATATATATATTTTTTTTAATCATCATTGCAATATCAACTGGTGCAATATGCACTCGTGAAAGACACTCTTTCTCAAAACACATATTTGTTGTTATTAGAAAGACTATCAGCAGAAAACTGCACTTTAAATTGAAAGTGTCATTATTAATGTTCAATAATATTATATTAAGGTACACTTTAACATCTGTTTATTTATCCCAAGTAATATTGTTATCTCGATATTCAACAACGTTATCGCATATTTTCCTCATATCGTGCAGCCCTAGAAAGAAACTAAAATACTGAAAAGAGTGAGAAAAACTAAACACACCATATCAAGTGTAGCATCGCCTCCCCAGTCAAATGTTTTAAGATGGCGCAGAAAATGAAGCCTCTGGTGGGCATTGTTAATTACCTGTATATGGCTGGTGTTGGCCTCCCACTTCAGAGTGTGGCATACGGTGATGCCAAGGAATTTTAAGTGTCAACCCTCTCCACTAACTGGTTATTGATGCCCAATGAGGGGAGACCCCATTCCCTCGTTCTGGAAGGCAGTTATCATTTATTTTCTCTTAGCAATGTTAAACCAGCTTGTTTGCCCTATACCACTCCACTAGGGCCCCCACCTCAGACCTTTATGCTGACTCATCCCTTGCCACTGTTGTGTCATCTGCATCTTTGAAATCTGCACAGATTCAGAATGGAATACACAATAGTGAGTACAGCAGAGGTGAGACAACACAGCCCTGAGGGACCCCAGTGTTGAGTCATAGTCCAAGAGAACATGGTACCTATCTTAACCACCTGCTTCCTATTGGACAGAAAATCTACAATCCAGTTGCGTTGGACGAGATCTTGTGAGATTAAAATGGGACGAGACTTCTCGTTGAGGTCAAAATTGTCTTGCGATATTGGTCACAAGTGCAGAGCAGCAGCCAGTAGACGGAGTCTGGCCTGGTTGGTCTTATAATACATCTGGCTTTGAAGATGAGTCTGGCTTGGACCTCTAAACTAGCAGAGAACTTCCTGCTGCATTATTAAAAGTATAGATGTTCACATTAAGAGTTGATACCAAAGCAGTTACATGAATGTCCTTTTTATTAAACATGAACACACAATAAAGTGCAGTTCGAAAGACTCTGCAGTCGGTGAGTTTTGAGTGACATTTCTGAAGGCCATGCCAGTTTTTCCCCTCAGAATCTTTGGAGGGTTTTTCCTGTCAAGCTAGCATGGCATAGCCACACCAATGAATTCCTTAGGTCTTATAGTTTTATCTGATATTAGGGATAGTCCCATTACCTGGCCTATTATCGGGTTTTTTTCCTGCCAGTTGCAGATTATCTGTATCTGTGTTTTATTTGCCTGATAACTGATAAAGTTAATGAATTAAAAAGTGTTGTACTTTGGCTCGGCTACAGCTCTGCGTCTGTCCCTCTGCTTCAGTTTATCTCACCACTGAGTCTGACTTAATGTCCCCCCCCCCACAACACTATCTGACTCTCTGTTACTGGGTGTTATGTTGAAAGTTTCTCATTTATTAAGTAATTGCTTAAAGCATTTAAACAAAGTTTGGTGTTGGAGTTTAACATTAAAGATTTTTATTTTCACGGTAAATGCATATCTGTTCCAAATATCGGTTATTGGTTTCTAATTAACTACTAACAATTATACTAATAATTAATAATTGAAAAACCAGTATCGGTCGATCCCTATATGATATAGACAGAGATTGATTCTGGATTTTATGAATTGTTTGAATAATTCAAATGAAAATCGATTTAAATCAAAATATCGATAGGTGCTGCAGGATACTGTGTAGGAACAGAGACACAGCATAACAGACCTGTTAGCCTGACAGGCAAACTGAAACATGTCCATCTCATCTCATCCCAGACCAGCCGCTCAAACACCTTCATAACAACAGACGTGCGAGCAATGGGCCTGTAATCATTCACACTGACCACATTAGACTGAGTGGGTGCTGGGAGGACAACAGCACATTTCAAACATTTGCTGACAATAAGACAAATATACAGTAACGCCAACCTTGAAACATCTTAGGATTATTAAATGTGACTTTTAAATTGTGCATGCCTTGTTTTTAGTAACTGGAAATCGTAAACAGCATGCATGCATTAATGTCTAATAAAGCTGCTTTAGGTCCAACAACAGAAGCCCTAATACATAGCACTAATAAAGCTCAAGACATTATTTATATTTGCTGTCTGTGCTATACATTTTTATTTTTAAAGTCCATGAGCATGAACAGTCAGATAAAGTTAAAAAAAATGACTGTAGAAGAAATTTTACTTTTAACGTTTGGGGTTAAAGCCAAACTAATCTATCCACTGCTCCTCGACGCAACATACCATAGAGCTGAGCCATACCTACCGTCGACATGGAGTAGATCATCCACACAGAAATCATATCGAGGGAACAGCTTCCAAATAACACAGGTAGAAACGAACTACACAAAACACTGCCACTGTATACTGCCCATTTGGTAAGGCTCTGTTGGAGTGGTAAGTGAATGGCAGCAAACTTTGGTGGCTTTGTGTGTAGACAGTTTTACACACACACACACACACACACACACACACACACACACACACACACACACACACACACACACACACATACATATTGGTAGAACTGTCATTTAGATGAAGTTGCAAGAGGAGATGAGTCTTCCTGAGGCTGTTTCCTATTTTCACACACACACACACACACACACACACACACACACACACACACACACACACACACACACACACACACACACACACACACACACCCAAATCAAATGTATTTGTCCCATCTTTGCAGTGAGAGCCATAACAATAAGCCTAAAACAAATCAAGAATGCTACTGTTTTTAAACTCCTATGATTGGGTTGAATTTCAACAAATTAACAGTAAGTTAGTAGAAAAAAGTTATTGGATGCTCATATATATATATATATATATATATATATATATATATATATATATATATATATATATATATATATATGTATGTATGTATGTATGTATGTATGTATATATATTTTTTTTTTTAAGCGAGATAGCGCCGCAGAATGGCGACACGGTGTGTTGGTGCGCTCTGTTTTGTTTTGTTTTGTGTTTTAACCTTGTTTCTTGCGATGGTACCCGCATCTCATTCACCAGTGAAGAGCTCGTGAACTTCAGGGCAACAACACCATCGGACTTATTTCCCACTTTTCTTCTCCCTTCACTGGAAATTTTGGACATTCTGGTCAAAGGTGCGCTCACCTGTTTCTACATCAACAGCGGTTGGTGCAACGACGTGACAGTGATCCAGCAGCATTGTTCTCCTGACCTGGAGTATTTCATCATAAACTGTAAGCCTTTTTATTCACCCCGTGAGTTTGCTTCATTCTTAATAAAGGGAACCTCACTCATGACCTCCCTAAATATAGACAGCATATTAAATGCCCGACCAGAGAGGAGAACATTCTGGATCACTGTTACACCACAGTCAGGGATGCTTATCATGCCGTCCCCCGTGCTGCACTGGGACACTCTGACCATGTCATGGTTCACCTGATCCCCGCCTACAGGCAGAAACTAAAGCTCTGCAAACCTGTAGTGAGGACATCAAGGAAGTCGACCAGTGAGGCTGTGGAGGATCTCCAGTCGTGTTTGGACTCTACCGACTGGGATGTGTTCAGGACTGCTACCAACAGTCTGGATGAGTACACAGAGGCTGTGACATCATACATCAGCTTCTGTGAGGACTGCTGTATTCCATCAAGCACCAGGGTGAGTTACAACAACGACAAACCCTGGTTCACAGCCAAACTCAGAAGGTTAAGGCTTGCTAAGGAAGAGGCCTTCAGGAGTGGGGACAAAGACAGATTTAAAGAGTCAAAGTACAAGTTTAGCAAGGCAGTGAAGGAGGCTAAACGACGCTACTCTGAGAAGCTCCAACACCAGTTCTCAGCTAATGACTCTGCGACTGTCTGGAAAGGACTTCGGCA
>CM042335.1:24115140-24237640 GCA_023566125.1 Zingel zingel | reverse complement strand
AACCTGGTGAAAAACTACAGGAAACGTTTGACCTCTGTAATTGCAAACAAAGGCTACTGTACCAAATATTAACATTGATTTTCTCAGGTGTTCAAATACTTATTTGCAGCTGTATCATACAAATAAATAGTTAAAAAATCATACATTGTGATTTCTGGATTTTTGTTTTTAGATTATGTCTCTCACAGTGGACATGCACCTACGATGACAATTTCAGACCCCTCCATGATTTCCAAGTGGGAGAACCTGCAAAATAGCAGGGTGTTCAAATACTTATTTTCCTCACTGTATGTATATATATATATATATATATATATATATATATATATATATATATATATATATATATATATATATATATATATATATATATATATATATATAAACCTAAACTAATGCTGACCTTACACCAAACGACTTTTAAAGCGATTCACTGTCTCAGACTAATTTCCAATATCAGAATGAAATCCTGAGTCTTGCTAGAGTTGGGGCGTTCCCATCGTTTGGTGTAAGGTCATAAAACTCAGTCCCAGTCAGTCTTTTTCCCGTCTGGACGTTCAGACAAAATCAAACGTGTTTGATATTATCCTAAGTTTAAAGTCTTGGTAGCGAAGTTAAATCATGTGAACATTGTCAACAACCAATGGGTGTGCTCCCTCCAGCACCAAACAGGAAGCATCAAACTGCTAGAGCCAGTGGTGTTTATGGTTGCTATGGCGCCGCGCGCTAAGCTAAATGCTAAAGAGTGAAAGTTGCAGATTTTCAACCCTGAAGCAAGTCGTCCAACGGGAGTTTAACCGGCAGATAAAGACCTCTGGGTCCTGGAGACATTAATCTGCATGTACGGCAGAACAATAAATCTGCAGACTTTCCCCTCAGTTCCCAGCTAACGCTAGCGGTAGCTAGCTAGCTTGGTATAATTTTTTCAAAACGAATCTAGTTGTAGTCTTGCAATGTGTGACCCTGCAAGATCCCCAGTATGTACATGTTATGACAGTCTTTAACATTAACTGTGGTTGTCTGTCTGATGTTAACACGTAGTAGAGACACGCCGGAAAAACTTTGTGTTACACTCTGTGTTAGTAGGAGCTAATACACAATTTGTACCGTAATATGTATGTGTTCTAATTTCTTTTCATTTTATAATACTGGTATCAAAAAAAGAGCCGGTATCAAAGTCTTGGTATCGAGACTGGTATCGAAAAATGTTGAACGATACCCAGCCCTACTGTTTACACAGATGAACATTCGACTGTCTGTGAGTTCGACTACACTTCGAACTGTGAGGAAAAGCTCCACTCGGTTTGTCTCTGTCTGCTGTCCTCTTCTCACTGTGGCGTCCAAAGAACAGTCAGTCAGTTAGTCAGCATCGGAGCATCTTCTTTCACTACTGTACTACGGTTAAAATAAATAATCCATGCATCCAAAAATAAGGCTAGGCATAGGAGGGGAATCTGATTACTGTCCTGCAGCATATACACCGATTTCTACTGCAGTGCAGTAAATGCATTCTCACTGAGCAGCTCACATCATTGTTTTGAAAAAGCTCTGTTGAGCCCGTACACACTGAAACACCCACCGGCACTAAGATTCATACACTCTGGAGAGCCTTTTGGAAAAACTTGTTGGGCGAGACAAAGGTTATTTTAGTGAGGAAGGAGGGTTGAAATGGAGAGAAAAGGATGTGTTTATGAATTCAACCAGGTTAGTGTGTGGATGTATTCCTAATGATCCGACACAGCGTTGTCACCTCAGGGTTAATAAAAACGATTTGGTTACCGTTCGACCACTATTGCGGTCATGGTTAAAAGTAAAACAATGTCTAATGTGGGGATAGACTGATTATCGGTCCTGGCTGATTATCGGGCCATTTTTTGTCAGTTTTCAGATTATCTGTATCTGTGTTTTATTTGCCTGAAAGCTGATAAAGTTAATGAATTAAAAAGTGTTGTACTTTGGCTCGGCTACAGCTACCCCCCCCCCCCCCCACAACACTATCTGACTCTCTGTTACTGGGTGTTATGTTGAAAGTTTCTCATTTATTAAGTAATTGCTTAAAGCATTTAAACAAAGTTTGGTGTTGGACTTTAACATTAAAGATTTTCATTTTCAAGGTAAATGCATATCTGTTCGAAATATCGGTTATTGGTTTCATTAACGGTGGTTAATTGGTTTCATGTGTGTGTGTGTGTGTGTGTGTGTGTGTGTGTGTGTGTGTGTATATATATATATATATATATATATATATATATATATATTATGTTAGAAGTTTCTCATTTATTGAGTAATTGCTTAAAGTTTGTAACATTCCAAAATCTTAATTTTGACTTAATTTCATTTAAAATATCGGTTAACATTTTTTTTAACTACTAATAATCAGTATCAGCATTGAAAAACCAGTATCGGTTGATCCCTAATTTAATGTTTCTAGAAGAATGCCGACAGAGACATTCAGTGTCAAAGTCTGACAACCTTTCATCCGTTTGTGTTGCTAAGATCTAACCTCTTCCATCTCTGCTCTTGACAAACAACATTCATATTCCAGTTGGCGCTAGACGAAAATGTCACAGGTTGGTTCAAGTGTTTGAACAAATAACTGGTGCTGTTGTTTTTTTCTGGGGAAGAAAATCTGTTCAAAAGACATACAAAGCCAGAATCGACTGTCAGCGTTATTATTACAGCAAATAAAAAAATATCTAAACGACCATGCGGGTGTCTCTGAAATCAAAGCGAGAAAATTGTGAAACATCACTTGAGTTGAATGCCCACTTCTTTGGAAATAATGAATTCCCCGAGCTCAGCGAGGAGCAGTGGAGACATTAAGCCCTTCATAACATGGCACGTTGAAGTTGTGAGGCTGGACACGTGCCAACGTCCTCAGGAGGGTTTTATCTGACAAACTCAAGGCCTGGCATCTTTATGAGCAAACAGGACATTGAAACGAAGTGCCTCTTGTATCAGCCATGTGGAGTTTGTGTGCAGCATGTTGCATTACACATGCAAAGCCTTTTTCCCGCCGTTTGTATTCTGGATGTGAAAGTCCTTTCCCCCCGGTGAAATACAGGGAGAATAAGACTGTCCAGCCTGTGTCCATTGCTAGGCAAAAGGCATCAGAACCAAACTAATTTCTGCTCTGAATTTATTCCATCAAGATTTAGATGAGGCTACACAAGGGTGGCAAATTTTATTTCACCATTGAAAATAATGAATTCACTAGTGCCTGGAAGTACAATGGCCGCCACGGAAACCCAAACTTGCGTGGAACCGATGACCAGATTTGAAACTATTCCAATAAAGAAATGATTCCCATGGAATGGTAATTTTTGAAACGATTCCGAATTTGGAACTGGTTCTCGATGCCCAGTCCTATTTATAACAATCAATTGTTAAATCTGCTGTAGGGCTTCGTATCAACAATGATTTCACAGATTGATTTGATTCCGATTCACAAGGTCCCGATTCAATATCAATTAGGGAAATTTAAGTTACAATGCCAGTTTAGCTTGGATATAAAAGAGATTCTCAGGGAACGTATGCTGTAAGTTGTACAAGTAAGAAGCAACCCTAAAATTTGAAGCTAATTGAACATAGTGGCCAAACAGAGGAATTGCTACTCCAAGGCCCATCACGTGATTCCCTTTTATAGGCTACATCCATGGTGAAAAGGCATGTATACTAAAAGATCTATTTCGGGATTTTATAATCGATATCAGTCACTCAAACAAAGATGGATTTTATTTCAACCCAGCCCAAGCAAGCTGTTTTTGTGTATCTTACCAAAACAAAAACCTCATTAAAAAAACCTACTTTTCCAAACTTTTTGTTTTGTTTCATGTTATCAGCATTAAAGATCACAAACGCACAAACCTGCTACTCTTCAGGAATATCGTTATCTGGCAAATCTGCTGAACTGGGCACTCACTGGAGGGTCTATCGTACTGTAGACATGCAAAAGCTAAATATCAAGCTTAAAGGCTTGTTTCACAAATACAAAACAATTATATATTTCCTCAGAGACAGATATCTCCAACTATTATACCACTAGTCAGATCAAAATATTTTAAATTTGGTTCAACCAAAGGCATTTATTCAATCCGCTATATCAGCATCTTGGGTCAAAAAATTGAAAATGTTATTTCATTAACATTTTCATAAAAACGTGCACACTTATCCACTCCATGCAAGGACAGTTCAACCTCACCGCTTATATATATATATATATATATATATATATATATATATATATATATATATATATACACACACACACACACACACACACACACACACACAGACTACTGCAGCTAGTCGATACACAGCATATTATCAACCCAATAACTACTCTGCTAGGACGCTGGAGGCATCTCTCTGTCCACATCAATACGAAACATGAGGTGATTTCCATTTTAGTAGCCACGGCAGATAATGCAGTGTGGATCCATACTCCGACACAAAGGCAAAAATGTGAACTTTTGGATGTGTGTGTGTGTGTGAGTGTGAATGGACCTACCTGAGAGAGTGTGGTGGGCAGAGGGCTCTGCTCTGTTTCTGAGTGCAGCCTTACACTGGCAGCTCTGCCTGGCTCTGGCTGCTGCCGCCTCTGATTGGACGGCTGGTATAGGGGGGGTGTACTGGAGAGAGCCAATACTTGAGCTTTCTCTCATGAACCCACACACAGGCACAGAGGAGCTCATCATGTGCTCATTCAAACACTCTGTCCCATAGCGGGATTGATTTGAACCGCCAGCTTATTTCTCCCCGCTAGTAGAAAGAACATTATAGGCTTGTTTGTTTTGAAGCTACATTTATATTTAATTCAAGAGTTTGGGTTATAGTTGGAAAAATAATTTTGTGTTTCTATAGACCTGTTTTCTTGCTGCTTAAAACCGAAAACATTCACCTAGATGGAAAGAGCCTGTGTGATAGCACTTCATTAATTTGGCAAAGATTTGGATGTTCCAAATACGTTTTGAATTTGTGAGCCAGCCATGCTTTAGTTTGGATCACAGGTTGTTGCTTTAAATGTTACATGCTTTAATTCTTAACACGAAAGTCGATACACTTGTGCCTCATGCTCCACTGAGGGTCTGTGCCAAATTAGGTGGCGCTGTTTTTCTAACTTTTGAGGAGGTGCTACGTGGCACTTTTCTTGCAAAATCATGAAATATCATAGTTATTTTTCCAAACTACTCTGCTGAAAAGTAATGCACTGTAATTCATTTGTATCCCCTTATTTTTTGCTGTACGCACCACACTGACTGCTGCTGTATTAGAACGCTGTGGACTGTGTAGGGAGGAGGTCGAGGTGGATGTTTGGGTCCTAAAACACAGGGCTTTCAAGCCGGGGAGCGGAGTTTGCTTTCCCGAGGAAAACACTTTCACCCAGGAAACGCCTGTTTGTTCCTTGGGAGTGTTTCAATCCTAACCACAATCTTTTTTCCTAAACTTAACTAATCATTTTGGTGTCTAAACTTAACTGCCGTTGCCGCACAACGCTCACTTTTTGTCAGCTAAACTCAACCGCCACGACCTCTGAAAGGAACGTCATCTCACGGTACCCTGTGTGTGTGTGTGTGTGTGTGTGTGTGTGTGTGTGTGTGTGTATATATGTATATGTATATGTGTGTATATATATATATATATATATATATATATGTATATGTATATGTGTGTATATATATATATATATATATATATATATATATATATATATATATATATATATATATATATATATATATATATATATATATAAAGTGTATATATATTCCAAACCGTGACCAACGCCTTCTCTGGTTAAATTACTGCTGCAATTATTTAACGTTACATAAAGTTAGCAAACACCAGGAAAACGCAGAGCAGAGGCAGCCCCCGACCTCAGGACAGCTGTAGCTGCAACGGGGAATTCAACCCAAGTTGGTAAGCTTGTTAGCAACTTTGTTTATTAACGTTGTAGTTAAATGTTTGTTAGTTTGTGAACTTTACCAGTTAGCTAACGTTAGCCTGTTTAATGTTAACGATAATGTTACAGCTAACGAGTCAGGTGCCATATTTGCATTTACAGTGGTTATCACTGATGATAACGTTACGTTAAGAGGCAAAACTCCGCAACAGCTCAAACATGTCACTGGCGTTACCGCTTGACGTTAGTTAATTTCTCTTCTTCATCCACTATGGGACATAAGGCTGCAAATAGATCTCTATCACATTTATTCCTTGGCAACATGCTGCGTGTCTCACTGTAACACTATATCATGTGTATCACTATAACAAAATATGTATTCTGGGATTCATTTAAACTTCAATTTGTTTTGAAAAATAATAAATAAAAACTTTATTATTTCACTAAAAGAGAAAATTATATCAATCGCAATTATTTCTGAGACAATTAATTGTCCAGCAAAATTTGGAATTGTTACAGGCCTAACAGGGCTTGACATTTTGTACAGCTTACCTGTTTAAATTAGATTAAGTGATGCATAATTAAGTTTTGAGTGACTGGTAGTGATGTCCAAATGAAGCCTGATGAAGCATTTTATTTATTCTCTGAGCCCACTTGATGTCTCTGTTCAACGAAGGGTTGAAAGCCCACTGAATTGCCATTCCCTAAGCCTTTTTTTCTCTTTAAACCAAGAGAGCCATCTAGTGGGCTCAACAAATACACCTCATGGAAAGGAGGAATAATTATGACTAAAAAGTCATATAAAAAAAAAACGTGTCCAGGCACTCAAGGCTGGTTACGAAAAGTGAATAAAAAGGTCTTTAACTAACAGGGCAAGATGTTAAAAATACATCAACGCGTATCAGCTTGAGCCTTCCTCAGGGTGTAGTGACACTCAGGGCCCTATCTTGCAAGCCTGACGCAAGTGTCTTTGCTATTTTAAGACCGATGCAGTTGTCAATTTCCCATCCAGCGCCCACGTCGTTTCAAGAAAACATCTTTGCGCCCATGGGCGTGCTGGTTTTACAGGGAGGTGTGTTCAGGTGCATGCTTGGCGTATTGCTATCTTGAGGCAGCAGGAGGTGATCGTGCCATTGACAAAAAAATAAAAAATCAACATGTCTTTCCAGAAACAATGTAGTTACACTGGATAAGCCACAAACCCCTCAGTTGTCTTCCAAACTACTTCAGCGGTTGAGGTTACACTTTCTCCTGGATTTGTCTTTGTCCTTTTATGGCTGTTCAGGAGAGAAGTGCTACCACATCCACAATGTGTGATTGACTCTAGTCCATCCATGATGACTAAAATATGAGTCATCACCACAAAAAAAAAAAAATCAATTAATAAGACACGTGCATTACTGTTAGAGGAGGAGAGAAGAATATATTCACACAGTTGTTAAGTACACTTATCAAGCAAACGGAAAAACAGATTCACCGTGAACAATGTAACAATGATTGGTTCTGCTTTTTTCACGTTTCAGGTTTTTGTCTTGCATACGAAATTGCTGTTATATAACTGTATCCTTTAAGCATGATGTCTCGGGTGCCACCTCGTTTTTTTTTCCACCCTCCTCCATGTTTCATAATGTCACAGAGAGCTGGAGAGGGAAAAAAAGCAACCAAGGACGAGTGTTACATGAGGAGCAGAACAATAACAGTCAGTTCACCCAGCTGTCTGTCCTGGTCTCCCAGCAAACGCAATTCAGAGCAAACCTGCTGTGCTGTACCTTTTTTATGAGCTTATTCGTGTCTTTTTTTAAATTGTGATTTAAAGCTGTGCACTTGTTTGGGTCCCAGCATTAGGTAATTTATTTATTTATTACATTTAAAATAATTCTCAGATGTACGTGTCATTTCTCGTTCTTGTAATTGAACTGGTTTCGGTGCTGAATACAGTCAAATAGTTAGTTGCATTAGTATAAAGGAACGTCTTTTCATGCTGTGTCAGGTACCACTGCCAAGAACAACACTGTCACCGTTAGTTGATGAAGAAATATTTTTAATCACTGAAGGAAGTAAGTGCACACAGGCCAGTTAGTTTAAACAGTTTAAGTGGAAATTCAAACATCATGTCTCGTTCACTGCGGTATGATTTACACATTCATTTGAAAAAAAAGGCACACTTTAAAAAAGCCATACTTTATAAATGTTTCTAAGTTGAAGCAAATAGGTTTATTAATAGTAAATACATGATCTATGAAAGCTTTTTATATACATAACAAAGTGTGTGGGCTCCTGAACATCCCTCTTATCATTTTAAACCGTAGAACCAAAAAATGGTCAGGTTTTAACATTGTCTGTACCCATGTTAATATGACTGTCTGTCTAATGAAACTAACTTGCCAGGAGGTGGCAATAAAGCTTTCTGAATCACCAACTGGCACAATGTCAGTAGCTGTCAGCTGCTTTGCCCAATTAGGACGGAGCACAGACATGGCAAGATGAGGTTTTTTTTGCAACGAATGGCACAAAAGGGAAAAGTTGTTGCCTTCCTATTGCATAAAAAAGGCAATTTTAGTAAGGCTGAGAAGCACTGTATGTTGGATTGCCAGCAGGTTATCCATTTACCAGTCCCTGCACAATTTTGCAATGTCGCGATCACAACAATTCACACAAAATCAACCAATCACTGTGAATTCGGTGCGACTCGTAATTTTGACCAATCACAGCAACTTTTCCGCAAATTTGAGTTTCCATCAACTTCAACCAATCACAGAATGTATGACATGCCAATTCGTATGCCATTATTGGCGTGTTATCAAGATGCATAATCGCTTTTTAGCATGTTTATCAATGCCGTTTGGCCTCCATTGACTTACATTACCTTGCGATTGCTTGTGAATTCACGCCGTAGCGAGTAGTATGAAAGGGCGAAAATCTGTGTAGGGAGGTTGATCTGGGTGGTGGATGGGTCAAACACAAGACTTTAACCCAGGAGACCAGTTATCGTGTCCTGCATGTCACGTTTCCTAAAGTCAACCGTCGCTTTCTTCTTTTACTAAAGCCAACCCCGTTCTTCTTTTCCTAAACCCAACCGTAGCTTTCCTATAACGATAACATGCCAAGTGGAGTGTATGTTTATGTCCGCTGTTCACAGCGTAGCCATACGCGCGGATAGCTCAAAATGTGTACAGATAACATGCGACTTGGCTTAAGAAAGTATGTTTACGCAAAGTCATGATGTCATGTTGCTCTGAGAGCCACTGACCAAGCGGGAGACAGTCTGAAAGAGATTTCAGACTGTCCTGCCAACCTGTATACATTTTGACATCAATGTACGCTGTAATGTTTTTTCACTCTAAAGTCGCTGAAAGCTGCTGTTATTTCAATCCTATCGGCTCTCTGCAGCGGGCGGGGCTGCTGCTCAGTTCCCTCCGGCGACTGACCCGTGCACACACAAACACACACACTAACACACACGGTGGATGCAGGAAAAACCGGAGATGAGACGTACACGATGACCTAAATTGAGGACAGCTACGCTCGTTATTCTAAGTGCAATGATGAGTTTAAGTCCAATAAGTACTTCATCAAAACGTATGAATGTGTGTCCCAGGCCAGGATAGGAAATTAACTAACAATGTAAAGATCAACAAGCCACTGACAGATGTCAAATTTGATTCATTCAATAAATTATAATTTTTTGTCTTAAACCCACCAGCCATTTTCATATACCAACGTTTGCAGCATCCTGAGACTTTTTGGTAAGGTTACTAGGAAAACTCAGCCCAGAGTAGTTTTCTCCCCGAAACAGGTTTCCTTTTGTTTTTAAAGAACTATACCCAAAAAAATTGCAACTTCATTGGCACTAAAATACAAAAGACATTGCAACTTTTATCGCAGTTTTTTACAAAAGCTCCTGCAAAATCAGGCATTTTGGGCCGCAACAATCTCAAAAAAAGGCAGCGAAATCCTGGAGGGACTGATTTACACACAAGACCTATAAAGACCTATGAACATTTTAAAGGACCAGAAAGAAATCACGTAAAGAATATTCCTACATTTCTTCTTCAACAACGTGGTTTCTCACAATTGAAGTTCCATCTCATCTTCCTGTTGAACAGAGCTTCATTTTCTCCATATTAATGCTGCCTGTGTTTGCAGACTCATCCACCCTCTGTCCCTGCGTGTAGGGACTGGGTTTCCCAGACTTGTGGGTGAATGTTGGCTTGTGGAACCCTAAATCCTCCCAGTTTGTGTAGGTATCTTCGATAATGTCTCCGCAGCCTGTAACCTTGGCAATACCCACTTTGGGTTGGAAGACTTTGCTGCTGTATCCCTCTGGGTGGTATGAGAGACACTCTTCCTCGCCACTTTCATTTTCACCAAATTGGGCCTCGTCATCATCATTATCGCTGTTGCCTATGATCACCAGCTCAGCTAGGATGTCTTCATCCTCGTCCTCAGCGTTCTCATAGCCCATGAAGATCATGGTGACGGGATCTGATTCTAGCTCCTCTGGCAAGGCGTTGACCAGGTTCAGAGAGGCGATACTCTCTGCACAGAAGGTTGACTGTAAATCACTGGAGCTCTCTATTAAGGCATCAGGATCAACGTCATACTTGTGGCTGGCTTGTGAAGGACTGCGGCTATCAACAACCCTGTAGGATGGCTGTATGGGTGCTGGCATACCTTCTGACCTGGCTTTGACTGAGACAAGAGTTGCCGAGTGTGGACTGCCTGCATCCATCTTGCTGTTGCTAAATCCTTGTGGAGTTTTAGCACTCAAAAGAGGCTGTGAAATCAGATGCCCGTCAACAGTTGATTGTCCTGGAATGTGGCAGTAGGGCAGTTTGGTTTCTTCTCTAGGTCTTTGGACTCTTGACTCTGAGTCTTGTTGGATGAAGCTTGGGCTGGGTGTTTTGCTTGGGGTCTTCCATCGCTCCAGGTCTTGGCTGCACTGGCTTTCCTCCCTGAGGATTTGAGCTCTGGGGCTGGGTGTTGGGGTTTGTCTCGGTGTTTTATTTGGTGTCCTGGGTGTTGAAGGTGTGCTGCTCCCTGTGTAGGGTAAAGAGTAGACAGGCTGATGGTACTGCACCTCAGTGGGCACACTCTTATCTGTGGCCTGATGCAGCAGCTCTTCTACCTCTGTGGACGACATCTCTCCAACTGCTCCATTGTGCGTTTTGCCTCCGTCTGGATGCAGTGCATATACGGACTTCCGGCCATCATCATACACCTTTAACCCCCTCTCCTGCATGGTTTCTGGGGTGATGGTTGCTGTAGAGACCACCTGACTTTTGCCTGTTCTCTTATCATGCTCCACACTAATCTCCATCGCAAATGTAGCTGGAATGGAGAAAAGACTTAGATGAAGGTCTCTGGACAAAGACTAGAAGGTACATTTAGTTCAATGAAACATTGAACATTTCTTGATATATTCTCATTTTCATAAAAAGGTAAAAACAAGGCATGCTTGTAAAACTTGCATAATGTTGTACATAAAATACTTGCTTATACATGATTTTTTATTTAATTTCAAAGAGAAAAAGGGCTGGTTCACAGTGATGATTTACAGGCTGCAAATAGTGCAAACAGACTCATGTTTTGACACTACGTTGTCTTCATCAGATTTAAATATACAAATTAGGGGTGCACGATATATTGACTCAATATCGTTATTGCAATATCACGTTGTAAACAGAAATTCTCCGGTGATACCTTAAACCACGTCTTAAGTTACTTCAAAGGTATTGTTAAGTCACAAGAACGATGTTTTTGGATTTAAAAGTATTTATTTCTCCATAAAAGTAACACAATATATGAGATTAAATGCCAAACATATCAGATATATACATAAATACGTTGTCCTGAAGCGTTTTCCGCCATCTTGAATTATTTTCTTCGACTCGAGCCACTGACATACGTCACGCTGCCCTCACACTGCCTTCACTCTGATTGGCTGTCGCTCGTGGCCAAACGGCCTGTCAGTTGAAATAAACCTTGTGTTGTAAGAAAACTTGTTTTATTTGTTATAAATCTATTTTGATGCGTTTTCCCATAACTTTGGTAATTTGTTTAAAAATATCGAAATGAATATCGCAATATTCATTATCGATATCGCAATATCAAATTTTTTAAATACCGTGCACCCCTAATACAAATATAGTCAACCCTAGAATATATGTACATTTGTCATTGGCTCAGAGGCTGAACAGAATTTTAAATCTATAGGATATTTGATCCTCTTTTAACTATACTTAACACATATGTAGAGGTTGAAAAAATACAAATCTAAAATCCCAGATAAACTGCAGCAGAGCAGCTTGTGCATATGCTGAAATGTCTTTGTGAGATGGTCGATTTGTGACGAACAATAACATGTCTGAACACAAAACTGCAGCGTACACACAAAACATGGTTTATGCCTTTGCACAACGTCAAAGAAAAGCTTCACTATGGAGGTATGTCTACATCAAGCAGACGGCAGGATAAATCTTGGTGGGGAGTGTTCCCCATTTGCCACCACTGAGGTGGATTTGAGCAATGCCCTTAAGCCAATCCGCTCCAGTGGATAGCTCAATGGCCAGCAGATCAGACTGTGATAATGATTAAGACAGCTGGGCCTTACGCCTTACCAAACGTTGGCTGTTATGCAGTTATGTGCTTGTTCAGAGAAGTGAGGTTGAAGGGATTTAGTTACTGTTTTATAGTACTGTTTTTACAGTATAGTGTTGAGGTGTTTTACGGCAGACAGAGGTCTCGCACAAAATCAACATTTTAAAAAGTAGACATAGTCTAAGTTCTAGGAAATAGAAAAAACTCTCACCCTCTCCTTCGAGGTAGTGACATAGTCACTGCTTCACAAAGAGGCATACTGGATTCATCCTCTTAACCCAGTTAAACCCTTTGGCCTTGCTGGAGAACTTTCTTATAATTGTTGATACTAGTGCAGTGCCCGTTTGGAGTGTATGCCTGTTTGGAACTGGCCAATTGCTTGAATTCTCATCTAGAGATACGGTGTGTCCCCTTTTTTTCCGTCTAGCCGTCACACATCCAGGTAGTTATGTGGCCCGGGCGGTGGAAGCAGGGAGCCTGTCTCAGCCTGCTAGGGAAGCTGCTACACCGCGGCGCTGTAACATTACGGAGTATGAAGACTGAAAATCCATGGGTAAGAGTTATTTATTTATTTATTTGATTAGGACAATGCACATTAATCAACATTTCTGTAAATATGCAAGTGTTAGCCAGATGGCTAGTTTTCAACTGTTGTCCTAGTTACCTAGCACGCATGTCTTTTATGGTGGAAGGAAACCCACGCGAACACAGGGGGAACATTCCCGAACGCCACACAGCCTGGACGGGGAACTCTGCAGTGCTAACTTGCGGTGAGGCAGAAGTGCTAACCACTGAGCCATTATGCTGCCCTTGTAAGGAGGCAGGTTAGGGTGGTGGATGAGTCAAATAACACAGGACTTTCACCCAGGAAACTGAGTTTTGTTGCAGAGCCATTAGATATCTATTCAATGCAAGCACTTTTTCTTCTCATTTTAATTAAACTTCAACCCACTCTTGAATCCATCACAAAATATATTTGAAATCCCGTTCAACCTCTTGACAAATTCTAGGTTGCCCTACCGTTTCTGTGTCTGCGTCATGTCTTTGTCCGTTTTGACTCTGATAAAGACACAGTGGCTTCAAAACGGAACTGTTTGCACTATTGAGGGCTGCAACTCAGTCAGTGTGCTCCAGTCTTTTTCCCTGTGATGAAAACATTGCTGTCTCTGATGACTGACAGAGACAGCAAAGTTCCAAAATGGCCGGCATTGATTTAATGTTCAATTCTCCTCATAGTGGAATCTAATTTGCATCCTGGTGAAATGTAAAATTACAGCTTTTAAAATGATGGAACCACGAGGCATTTTCAGTCAGAGCAGCCAGTCTTAACCAGACAGCTGTGCCTAAAGAGCACACAATGTTTTTACTATCCCATAGTGTACCACTTGTCTCATCATATTTTCAACAGATACCAGGGTTTTCCCCAGAAAAGACGAGGGCCCGGCTGGGGCCAGTAACAATGTAGCATCAATGTAGAGCCCAATAGTTTCTGTGACAAGAGAATCATGGGCGGAATCGTGAAATTGAGGATTTAGAAAGCTATGAGACAGATTCCATAGGGGCCATACATTAAGTCAGTGCTAAAAGCTAACTGGAGATGTGAAAATATGACTATGTCTAAGTTTCCAACGAGCCGCCGTCTTAAAAATACATTCAAAAATTCCCCCCCAGTGGCTTAGGCCTGGTGGGGGGAAACTTAGGCCGGTGGGCCACCAGGCTTGAAGTCGGCCTGACAGTCGATCAATCAGCAAAGCAGAAACTGATTTCAGCATATGCAGTAGTAATACCACGCCTGTCTACCCATACCTTTCTTTGGTTCTTCACTGGCAGGCTGATATAAAGGAGGCTTTTTTGTTGGTGTCAGTGGGATGAATGATGGGATATCTGGGAGTGGTGAGGGGGCATGATGTTTCACATCTGAGGAGACAAATCTGACCAGTGAAATATAAGAACACACTATCAACGCAAAGAGAAGCTGTGTTTGCTAAAAGATCATCAGTAACACGTTCTAACAACCAACATTAACACATTTTACATTTATAGTTAATTGAACTTTAGTCATTAGTTGTTTTAATGAAAACAAACAATAACATGTTATTAAATTAATTGACCTATTATTAGTAATGGTAAAACATTAGTTTTAGTTATATCACATATTAGTTTATAAATATACACATTAACACAACTCAGCAATCACAACTTTATTTTAAAATATATTAGTCACGCATAATTCAACATGCAGGGGAGGGTACTTTAGAGGCACAGTTCACTTTAAAAGTATAAACCATTTTTTAAGCAATTGGAAGATTTTAAAAACATCAATTGCAACTTTATAAAGGCCACCTACATAACCTTTATAGATGCACAATAGTATTTATTAATCTAGGGATGTGTTCTTTGTGTCAAGTCAGCCTTCATGGAGCCATTTGTCTACGTCTTGAGAGAAAGAATCTCGCCAGATTGTTTTCTCCAGATCATTTTAATCTTAATCACAAAATATTGGTTCTGATGTGTTTCAGGATGACAAAATATTCCAATCATTATCTTGGTATAGCAGTCATCAGAAAATCATGATTTGTTATTTCAAGATAATAATGTCCTGGATTTCAGTTGACTCACAAAAAATACATTATTTAAGTAGATAAAATCTTGATCTCAAATGAATGGGCCTTTAAAAATGTGCAACCAATCATTGCTGCCTCTGTCTGAATGATAAAGTCTAAGAGCTAAAGGTGAAATAGGTTAGTAGGCTATATCAACAATAAATTAAACATGTCTGTTTAAATCACTAACATTCATTGTCGTAGCTTAATAACATATCAAAGGTTATCATGTCAAATAATGCCCAATCTACTGTGTGTTAATACAGCCCAGAGACGTGAAAAAGGAAATCTGTTATAGAATGACAACACATCAAAATGCTACTAAAGTGTTTACCTGCCTGGAACTCTGCGTTTAGCTCCTACATGTGAAGACAGAGTAGTTGAGGGTCAAAGTAGTGAGAGAAGCAGGAAGTCAACATCACAGCACTGCTACAGAATAGTGGTGCATCAGCATTTCGCTGTTATTTCACTTGTGAAGTATCTCAAATCGCGCATTTCTGTACTCACACTTGCTATTTTGAGTACACCGTGCGTTGCAGTTGGCCACACTATGCTAGTGCATAGTCCAGTCAGAGCATAATGGCCGTGCAAGATTTGGGACAACACTACCCTGTTGAAATGTACGCACTGCCCAAGTGAGTACATAGTGTACTACATGTAAGTGTACTCACGGAAGTATCCAAATTGAGACACACTGTTTGTCTTCCAGTCTAAGTACAGACAGCAACCAGAAAGCAAATTATGCATATTAGTCTTTGTGCTCGGCACACCCACAATGTGAGAAATCCATTTACCTGCCACCTTATTCACTCAAAGCAGCCTCTTGTGAGCCAAAGCACACCCCCACAGTCCTCAGTGAGAGCTTCTCGTTAGAAAACGAGCACAGATTAGAGGAAGAGCCACAGGCAGCATTCCGTGAGTAGAAAACAATGATGCTTTGGTTTGAATTCAGTTTGGTATATTCACAGAAAGCGCTAGAATCTGTTCACTAAGTTGAAAACCCAAATTCTACCTCCTGTAACATCTGATACAACTTTCTAGAACCTCCGAGAACCACGTTACATACTAATTACATACTCATAGGTGCACACGCAAACAAATGTTTAGACACACAATAACCCTGCACACACATTAACACTGTAGAATCATATATTGGAGATTCAAATATGAACAAACTTATATTCCAAAACACTTTGTAATGTAAATGCCATTATTTTGCTTGGAGTTGAGGATAAAATGATTTAACTCTCTCAAAGCAGTGCTGTAGTACTTGGACTGCAGTGTTTCCTTTAGGATCTTTTTTTGCAGTGGGGGCAGGTCTGTCCAAACAACCTACACTTAGAACGGACCCACCGCTCGGAAGAAAGTGAACATTTTCACAATAAACTACATCAACACAACAGTATGTGGAGTTAAACTGGACGGGCCCAATAACCTCTGAATAGTTCTACTTGTTAAATTGCAATGTTGCAAAAAATTGCATTATGTCCGCAGGATAATTTTAAAAGGCAACCTCGACTACATTTTTTGTACAGTCCTATTTCTGATACCGTGGTGGCAGAAATTTTGACATGGTGGGCCGCCACTACAAAATCAACATAGAGGAAACACTGCTGACTGTAGTCCGGACTCGAGACGTTTCTTTTTTTTTTAATTGTCTCGGACTTGTCTTGGACTTGTTAGTATTTGCAGTCGGACTTGACTCGGCCACTGGACTCCTCAAATATTGTGGTTGGTCTCAACTGGGTCCAGCACTATATGCTCTTTTTCTAAAGTTACTTACTCCTTCAAGACAAGTAATAAGTTCAAGAATGGGAAAATATCCTTTTTTTAGTGACACCTGTGTTGCTTGTTATTTGTTACATTTTTCATTGGCAGTCCAGAATGTTGTTACACTAGAATAAAAAGACTCAGTGTCTAAAATGCAAAGTTGCACTTCAGCTTAATATGAAATTGCTCTACTTAATGTAAATAATATGGCCTAATTTGATCCTACAGTGTTGTTATAGCTATACTGTCTCTCACATGAAATAAATTGTGAACAGGTAAGTAAGTAAGTAAGTGGTCTTGAAGAGGATTTTTTTTTCTGTCTGTCTTGACGGTCTCTCATTTGGACTCGGTCTTGCAGAGCTGTAGTACTTGAGTCCAAGTCTGGACTCAAAGTGCTTTTCTGTTGTCTCGGACTCGTCTTGGACTCGTTGATATATGGACTCGGACTTGTCTCGGACTCCGGCATTGGACTCGCCAAATATTTAGTTGGTTCTTCAGGGCAAGTAATACGTTGACTTTGACTTGAACCTCTTTGGACTCTGTCTTGACTCGGTTTCGACTAGTCCTTGTCCTGGACTTGTCTTGGGCTCGACCAAGGCAGACTTGACTACAGCCCTCTCTCAAAGTATTATAAACCACTGTGCAGTGTTTTGGCATCTGTTAACCCTTCAAACTCTGTTACTCAAACTGACAATCCTCGATCACCTTTCCCTGTCTCTGTACCTGAAGCAACATGGCAGCCACCTGCATTTTTTTAGTTGCAGTGCTTTTTTTTCAGTCTAATCGCCCAGTAACACCTACAAAAAGACAACCACTCACACAACTACAGGCCATTTAGAGCTGCCAGTTCACATAACCAGAACATGTGAGGACTATTAATGATTAAAGAACTCTTCCACAGCTGTTAATCCCTTGTGACAAATGTATTAGCAAGAGGGAACATATTTATCAGAGAAGCACAAATTAAACAACCTTGAAGTGCACAGTGTTTTCTGCCTCAGTAACTGTTTACATTAAATTGTCAAGCGAATTTTAGGCAAATGTTGCAAAAAAGAACTAGGTGCGTTTCGATCAAATGAAGCATAGTGCAAGTTCTGGCAGGTCATGGAGTCAGGCTCGGCTATTATCTCATCTCATAGGTGACGGTTCCGAAGCCTTGTCTGACTTAATCAATGTTGTGTCTCTTTTATTGATGCTGCTCTGTTCTGTACCCTATGAGGATCCTGCACTGCTGCTCTCCCCGCTTAAGGCTTTCCATACATGCACATGGAAGGGCAGGGAAGTGTGCTCTCCCTGCCTCATGCTTTCCACGTATGCACGTGGAAGTGCGGGGAGGCCCCAGAACAGAGCCATACCGCATACAAATTGCAGATGAATGATGTGGTCTGGACTGAACTGGTTTGGAGCGAATAAACTAGGTTACAGTAGACTGCAAACCAGACAAATCTGCCAGCTTCATTTGCTCTTGCAGACACGACTTGCCAAGTTTCCTTGGAAATCTTACCACATCTACGAGAGAAAAATGAAAAGGGGTCTTCAGGAATTTGGTTCAATTGGGCAAGTTTGAATTGTTCTTTCATGTCAGCTACTATTGTATATTCATGCTGCCCGGAGATGAAGACACATTATGTGAATATCCTGGAAGAAGCCGACAGCGGAAGCAGCTGATCATGTTCTCCACACAAACTTATTCAACAAAGGCATTTTCATATAAACGCACACCTCTTTTTCCACATAGGCAAAAACCACCTCAAGAGAGCACAAAATCCTTATTGCGCAATAAGTTCTATTGAATTTTTACCTTTTCCATTCAGCTTCTCAAATGCAATACCTAAAAATGTGCATAAAATATGCACATAAAATTGCTTGCGTGTCTAAAATGCTTCGTCAACATACGTAGCTATTACCGGTCTATTTTCACGCGAGCCGCAGGCCATTTGTACAGCCAGGCAGGAAGTGAAACAGCGAGAGAATCCAGTCAGTTTACCAAAACACCCCCAATATCGTGTCTCCTCTACAACACCATGGACAATGAGAAATTCATCTTGGAGGTGGAAAACATAATAGACATCACAGTATCTTTCTATCAGGACAACACCAGAAAAGAGAAGGCATGGAGTTTAACTGTAGGAGAGCTTGGAGTGGAAGGTAGATACTAGCTTAATAAACACCTGATTGTTCTGTAAAGTACTCGTAGACACAATATAATCTGCGAGTCGGGCAGCAAGAAGCTCCGCTGCCGGTATGGTATGGCGCGTGGCGTAGGACGGAACAAAATCGGAACGCAGCGTAGACGTGCCCAGTGGAGAATGGCTGTAAGGAGCAACGTTTCAAACATTCAGACCCATGTGTATTCTCACATAAGCAATCAGCAAATGATGTATGTTAAAAGCTTAAGGATTATTAGATCTCATCAGGATTCATTGCCTCAAGATGAGAAGTTGCATATTGCAGCAGAAGTAATCCGCAAGCAAGCAGCACAGCAGCAGTGTATGTGAAGAGTAAAGCAGTATTAAAAGGCAGCCAGTTTATGTGAGCCTTACCTTGATAATGTCCTCTGCCGTCCTCTCCACCTCTTTTAATCGTTTCAGAACGACTTCTTCATTGGCAGAGATGTTGAGCTCCTGGGTTTCCAAGGCCTCAATCTCCTTCTCTATTCTGTACAACAGAGTAATGGGCTGTGTTGATTATTGAAACAAGCGCTTAGCTGGATAGCATTTTCGGCAGTTCTTAACTAACGGCAGCAGCTGGAGAGCATTTGAATGGCTTTTAACAAAGCAAGCACAACACAATTGCTTCGAGGCTTTTGAAAAAGCCTCGTGGTAGCTTGGTATTGCTGTGTTTGCTTGTAACGTATGTCCAATTTAAAACATGGCTTTGTACACATGAATGAAAAAGGTTCTTCTGTGAAGTGAAGTTGCTTTTCAGCTTAGGTAATGTGTAACCCTGTTGGCATTTACACATCTTAGATTTGGTTTCTTCCATTTTTAATAGCCTGTGTTTAGGGATTTTTTTCCTTTGTTTTACACCTGTTTAGAAACTAATTTCAATATGACAATAGACTTCTTAGAAATTACAAACCTCTAGATATCTGCAATTCATATTTTCAAACAGTGGTGATCTTCCTATTTCAGCCCGCCTCAGGGCCTGTAAAAGTATCTTATTGCGTTATTATAAACAACACAATAACAAACTGAATTGTAATTGTCATTTGCCAAATTAATGTAAGTGTATAAGATGTTTATTTTTTCTTTAACTTTATCTATTACTTTAAGCCCTTTTTTTAAAAAACAACTCTGCCCTTGTAATAAGAGAAAAATGACAGCTTGTATGAAGTGTTCTATTTTCTATTAGTTGAAATTAGTTGAAATGTATTTGGTTATGATTGAATTTTTACTGTTGTCCATTTCTATGGTGAGATTTCAGAGACCTCACAAGAATTTAACAGTAGATGTCCAAATAAAGCTTTCTGAACCATTAGTTGTATTTGTTGATGCTACTAGATGACGCTCTTGGTTTAAAGAAAAAGGCTCAAGGAATGGCAATTCAGTGTGCTTTCAACCCTTTCTTGAACAGAAAGAGCCATCTAGTGGGCTCAGAAAATAAAGAAAATGTTTCACAAAGCTTCATGGTGATAGTGGCCATCACTATTTAACAGGGCAAAAAAACTCCTGAAATGACAGAAACTGACTCAAATGAGTTGCTCCAAAGTCTGTGACTATTTTCTTCTGCAGAAACTGATTTTCTCCACTGGGATCACTGAAGTTTCCCTCAGGCTTTACATGCATCAGTGCACCCGCACCAAAATATAAATGCCTTCACCCACATGATCTGTTAGCTGTGCCAGCTCTCTACCGATTGTGTGTGGGATGTTCTGTGGGATTTACTGCAGTTCTAAGGTTACCTGAGGATGTTGCTCTGCAGGTGATCACTCTGCTGCTGTTCGTCCTGAGCCTGAAGCCTCATGGCCTCCTGTTCCTCCTCCGACTGCTTACTCAGACCATCCATCAGCCACTGCTCCCTCAGGGCTTTCTTCTGTCAATCAAACACACCACCACACAGGCACCGCAGTATTTAGAGATATATTCTTTTTGTCATAAAGGAGTTTATGACATAGTGACAACTGCTGTCTTCCAGACCTTGTCATTCCCCACTAGGGATGCACGAGATGAAGAAAATTACTAATTGCGATTATTTTTGATTGATATTGCGATTGCGATATGATTGACGATATTGGATGGAGTGCTCATATTTGTATAATTGTTCTCATTTTCATTGAAAAATATATAAAAAAATAATATATATATATATATATATATATATATATATATATATATATATATATATATATATATATATATATATATTATTTATTTATTTGGTTTTTATATTTTTATATATAAAAAAAAAAGTGAGGATCTGGACCAAACTGTATCTGTAGGATACTATTTGTAGGCTGTGACGTTTCTGCAGCACCACAGTACCTAATTCAGAATGGTTTAACACATATTTTGCCTTTTACAAATATTGTGCCACCCCCCCTCTGCGATTTGGATATTGCACTAGTCCATATTGCGATTTTGCTAAAATTGCAATTAATTGTGCAGCCCTATTCCCCACCTTTCCACTAGATGCCCTTAGAGTTTGGTGTTGACCTTTTCAATGGGATTCTATTGCTAGGCAACAGCCTGGCCCCTTGTTAACGTCCTGTCAGTTGTCATTCACATACATTGCAACAGGAAATCAATTTAGGGCCATTTGGAATGTTTATGTTTACATCTGTGAAATGGTCTTTACAGTAAGGTTTCAAGCTTCTTGCGTTCAATTCAAGCTTGAAACACCTTTTGTACAACTCAGATAATTTTATATATTTATAAATGTTTAAATCTTTCACTATGTACAGTATCACCATTTCTAAGGTGTTACACTTTCACACAGACCCACACATATTCCACAGATCTCCACAGCGCTGTGTCATTGCTGGAGTATGGTCTGGCTACACTTCCTATGCATTCTGGGATAGGGGAAAAACACTGGCTTTTTAGTATTTCTTTTATCCAATCACAACTGTCCTAGGCGGCGTAAAGCCACTACAGCGGAGATAGCATGAGCAGAGGTACATCTGGCGCGTGAGGGACGCATGTTTCATCCTAATGTACATTCGTTAAGCCACACTATTTCCTAAGGGACTCCAGACAGAAAGTTCTGACAAAAAATCAGAGCAGTGTTTTCCAGTGTATTGTAAGCCTGGTGGCCCACCAGGCCTAAGTTGCCCCCCACCAGGCCTAAGTTGCCCCCCACCAGGCCTAAGTTGCCCCCCACCAGGCCTAAGCCACTGGGAATTATCTTTTTGATGTATTTATAAGAATTTTTTTTAAACTGCAGTTACAGCAGGGCGGCTCAGTTGAAAACTTAGACGTAGTCATGCTGTATTTTCAAATCTCCAGTTAGCTCTTAGCACGGACTTAATTATGGCCCCTATGGAATCTGCTCTATAGCTTTTTAAATTCTCTATTTCGCGATTCCGTCCATGATTCTGTTATCACAGAAACTATTGGGCTCTACATCAGTACTGCCATCAGGCTGTGACTCCGGGCCCTATAGTAAAAAAAATGACACTTGCCACTGTGCTAAACTACCTTTCTTGGGGAAACTCTGCAGTGTATTAACAAAAGGCCCCACCACACGTTCAGTATCTGCAAAGAGGACGTACTCAGTTTGTCAGTAACAGGCCGGCTACAGTGCACGTGCAACGTATGCGGAGCGGACGTTTCAACACTACGCTTCCACTGTAATCAATGAAACTGGCGACGCCGGGCAGAGAGCAGCGTAGCGGTGCGTTCTCCGCAGAGATCTGCTCAACAAGCGTAAAAACAGGACAGTCTTCTATTTATATTTTTTATGTGAGTTGTGTGCTGCCCTTTTACACAGAAATGGATCATAAAGTGTCATTATTTCTTTTAAATTAAACTACCTATAGACAGGAAATGACTTAATGACTGTCAGTGAGCGTGTTGGCAGTTTAATTTTGAGAGTTTCTGTTTTCTCTTTTCCCTCACCTGCATCCTCTGATAACAGCTGACAATATATTGATGTTTCACAGCGCTGTGCTGGCTCCAAAAACTGAAGAAACAAAAATCCCAGAGGGGAAGCTCTCCGTCTCGCCTGTATGTGCGCTGCAGGTATAGCCAGTTAAAAGATACATTCACATGCACATACGCTCCACAAACGGTCCGCATACGTTACTCGCTCAATTTAACCAAAGCGTAAGACTTGAATAGTTCTGTCACAAGAAAAATCACAAATGTAACATAAGACAGCAATTTTATTAAAGCTAATATATTGGACAGGTTATTGATACTGTAGTATATTGTAAGGAGACAACATTGTTCTTGTAGGGACTGATGCTATTGCAGCACCTATGCTAGCAGGTCATTGTTGTTTTGAACGAACCGTTGCCTCTCCGTGTCGTCACACACACCTAAACCACTCCCGTAGCTGTCAGAAGCTTCTCACAGGACACTGATGGTGGTTCGGACCAATCAGAGCCCTGTTAGAAGCGAGAAACCTACTAGTTGAAGCAAGATGGATTTTTTTGTGCAATCTCATAAACCTGTGATTCCAGCGTGATCTCGTGATATCGCGAGAATCCAGCTGCCGTGCAAGGTAACAGAAGAGGTTGACTGCCAGTAATAAAGGTGTAGAATAGGAACAATATTACACAGTTATATAATGCTGATGCAGAGAGACCTCAGTTAATACTTGTGAAATGAAGGCCTGGCCTTGCTTCAGGTTGTGTCTGAGTTTGTACAGAAATGACACAGAGATCGTTGCGGCATTATTAGCTAACACTAACTAGTGAATTAAATCACAATAACTTCATTCCAGAGTTCCTCCTGGGAGTATTACAGTCTCCGTTCACTGTCTGCTGGAGACATATTTCTATAATAAGATTTTAGAACCACATTTCACACATTTGGTGCAGTACTATTTCTCCTGGATATTAAGTTTTCTTGTTGTTGTCACAGTAAAAAGTACCTTTATGTACTGGAGTTTTAGTTTCTCCTCTTCGATCTGTCTCCTTTTCTTGGCGATGTTCTCCTGGATTCTTCTTTTGTCCTGTGGGGGCAAATCAAACACGTTTACAACATGTTTACATTTTACAGCATGGAAACTATTCCATCTGTTGTCCTTTCACACTGACACTTCAATCATGAACTGACAGCTGGACAGCCATGAATAGCTAAAAAGCAACGCAACCTTTATGTCCTGGCCCTACGTACGTACGTACGTGTACGTGTGTGTGTGTGTGTGTGTGTGTGTGTGTGTGTGTGTGTGTGTGTGTGTGTCCGTGTGTGTGTGTGTGTGTGTGTGTGTGTGTGTGTGTGTGTGTGTGTCCACCTGTTTTCTACAACCACCAAAACTTTCCCTGCTGATAAGCACCTCCATATAAGCACAAAATATAATTAATCGTATATAAAGTTAGATTGATAGCTGGACATTTACAGTCATTTAATAATGGCCACATATTTGTACTGATTGGATGATCACCGACAAACACACACTGCTTAATGGCTTTAACTCAGCATCAAAATACCAGCCCTGTGTTCCTTGATGTCACACTAAGGGTGGGGCTAAAATTAGCCTCTGTGTCTTGGATCAGAGTGGCACTAAGCCCCAGTGAAAGGGGATCTCCCAGATGACATCTGCTGGTATTTATAGCCCTGTCTCTGTCTGCGTCTGACACTGTCAAACTCAGAGACTCTGGCACAGGGGAGGCTGGCTGATAGAGGGCGGTAGGGCACCGCCCTCCTAGAGCCACACAGGTGTGTGTGTGTGTGGAATAAATTAAATGTATCATTATTTTTAGGGCTGTGCAATATGGAGAAAATCAGATAGCACCATATTCTTGACCAAATACATCAATGTCGATATTGCGACGATATTGTCGGGTTGACAATTGGTGCTTTCCCAAAATATTTTTTACAATGAGATTTCAGATAAACAATAATATGGTAAACGGCTTCAAGTGAAATAATAGAGCAAAAATAAATAATTTGTTTCTAACTATATACTGACTATGTTTACATGCGTGCACAAAAATAGTGTGATGTTAAAACAAATCTGCAAGTCTTCAAATGATATTGCCTCAAAATATTTCACAACAGATCCTGGTATGGGCAATGCACTGCTGATGGAGGACGTTTTCAGGTGAGTCAAAGGTATAATGTTATGTAATAGGGCTAACTAGTAACTGGTAACTAGGGCTGCACAATTAATCGCAATTTTATCGAAATCGCAATATAATTCAAATCCAAATCGCAGGGGGGGCACAATATTTGTTAAAGGCAGAATATGTGTCCCACAGACTGAAGAAAAAAAATCTTTGTTTGGTACAGATCCTCGCAAAAATCACACTATTATTTTTTTATTTTAATAGTTTTCAATGAAAATGAGAATAATGATAAAAAAATGATCATTCCCTCCAAAATCGTAAATCATATCGCAATATCAGTCAAAGTAATAGCAATTAGATATTATTCTCATATCATGCTGCCCTAGTTATGCTTGTTGTTCCTGAGGACCTTAAGTCGCAACAGGTTTCCCCAGAGACTGCTGATCAGTTTTTACCTCTGCACAAATGAAAGTGTTTAACATATTGCTGCACTGTGTGGTATTCCAGCTGCCCTGCTGGTGACAAGAAAGACAAGGATTGTTGGTGTCCCCCCTCCCAAACCTGTGTGATATCCACTAAAGCCGTCTCCTCACGCAGGCCACAAAAACCCTCCTGTCAGGTGGAGGCTGGCCTCTGGAGGACTTGTTTTATTTCTTTGTTCCAACTTCCAAGTGGCCTATAGCGCACATTTGAATAATGTCAGGCTGTAAAAGGGTTCAGGCTTTTAAAAAGCTGTCAATCAAAATGCAGTTGTCGGGCTTGGGCCGAATTCTGTCGGGCTCAGGCGTTTTCGGGCCTAACTTTTAAGGCCCGATTACAGTTCTAGTGACAGCACCGTTTGGCTTAATTATCAATGTCGTTAGCATCGTGGCTAACACTATTGTTACTAGTTTATGACAAGATGTTTCGGCTGCGCTTTCTAACATGATGTCATTGCGCTAACCGAGCACCATTAGCCTTTACAACAGAGCCGCTTCACTACACTTGTTAGATAATGTTTCATTACAGAGTTCTCTGTTGATTTGTTTTTTGTCGCTGTGTGCTCATGGTGAAAAATGAATTTAAACAAAGCGGCGTGTCGGAAATGCAATGCTCCATGACTTGGATCCCCTTCAAGGCCAGGCTAATGTTGGAAGTCCCTCAAGTTGACAGAACGTGTAACAAGAACCACATGCTTACAGTGCCATTGACAATGCATAAACATGAGTAGTGTCGTACATATTAATAACAGGCTATGAAATTTGAATGGTTTTATTGAAGAAGATTGACAGCTCTAGTGCAGACAAAAAACATAGTATTGGTATGGAATATTTCACTGAGTATAAAAACGGTTGTTGCTTTAAATAAGTGTTCGAAGCAATAGATACAGAATATGCAATGTTTTTGTAGTGAATAGTACAACTATGAGTAGTTAAAGTCAGCAAAGCAGCTCCCAACATGTGACACATGGATTATTATTATGGTTCTTACCGTGATGGCCTGGAGCCTCTCCTTCAGCAAGTCAGCCTCCTCCATGATGGCCTGCAGAACAGACACATTACATGACAGTGATTCAACTGCAGGAGATGGAAGTGAAAGGACAAGGCAATTTCCAAATAGGCTTGAAGCTCACATTACTCAAACAGAAGGAAATGGCAGAGTAAAACACATTTGGTGCTCTAGTGAGTGTTTCTGGCAGCAGGACGGTGAATGTGGGATAGGGCTGTCATATCAGATTTTCACGACACAATTATCGCAGCCAAGTCACGGTTAAGATATTACCGCCATATCTATAGGTAAATTCATCTTTATCTTTGTTTAGTAAAGGATAATTTACACATTATTCATTGCACTCACAATATTGTACTCATTATTTTGGTTTATTCCCAAACAGCACAGATCTACTGACACGGGATGGGGTGAGTGTCATGTTATTTCATCACTTGTGGCCTCTAAGAGCACTTTTACGCACACATGTCCAAACAGGAACACAGCCTTGGATTCGTCATACTCTACTCAATTACATTACATTACATGTCATTTAGCTGACACTTTTATCTAAAGTGACTTCCAATTAAGTGCAAACTCCAGTACAAGTCTTGGGGAGGTTGAAGACAAGTCGAGCTGCTGCTTTCTGAATGAGCCGCAGGGGCCGGATGGCACATGCAGGCAGGCCAATCAGGAGGGAGTTGCAGTAGTCTAGACGTGAGATGACTAGAGCCTGAACCAGAACCTGAACCGCCTTCTGCGATAGAAGGGGACGTATCCTTCTGATGTTATGCAGCATGTATCTACATGATTGGGTAGTTGCAGTAATATTGGCAGTGAAGGAGAGTTGGTCGTCAAGTGTCACAGCCAGGTTTCTAGCAGTCTGGGTGGGGACTACCACAGAGTTGTCAGGTCTTGGACTTCCTTGGAAGGAAAAGGAGCTCAGTCTTGTCATAGGTCTTGTCAAGGTTGAGTTTCAGATGGTGTGTGGATATCCAAGAAGAAATGTCAGACAGGCCGAGATACGTTCTGCTACTTGAGTTTCAGAGACCGGAAAGGAGAGAATTAGTTGGGTGTCATCTGCGTATCTGTGATAAGAAAAGACGTGCGAGTGAATGACCCGAGAGAGTTGGTGTACAGAGAGAAGAGGAAGGGACCCAGGACTGATTCCTGAGGAACCCCAGTTTTGAGTGGGCAAGGTTCTGAGGTAGATCCTTTCCAATGCATCATGGGACACATCTTGCCCTTCCATAAGCTTCAGCTAGTCTCACATTGCCAGACCTTCCTCCACAGACCTGCGGAGGAGGGTCTGGCGAGTCCACACAGCATTCCGGGATGGGAGAAAAACGTGCTCTGGTTTATTGGCATTTCTTTAAACCAATCACAATCGTCTTAGGCCGTGCTAAGCCCCGGACGGAGCTATGGTGCCTCTGCCAAATAGCCTTGGGCAGGAACTTGTTTTGGTGGAAGATGTGTACGTTCAAAGGTTTTTTTTAGTCGTGCAACAGAAAACTCAGATTGGACAGATAGTCTAACTAGCTGTCTGGATTTACCCTGCAGAGATCTGAAAAGCATTTAACCGTAGTCCTCATAAATCCACCAGAGTTTAAAATTCCAACACAAAGAAAGCGGACTGTGAAGGACATCGGGCCGAAATGAGGGACATCCAGCGAAATTTCTGGCAGCACCGGAGCAATCCCGGAAGTGGAACGTCATGGATATAGACTAGGCTTCGGCTAACGACAACACCACCTTTTTACGTAATACGGATAATTAATCACAGAAGACATTCATTGTTGAATTTATTTTAAAAAATTATGGTGTTCCATGCTGCATTACAACGCTTCTGAAAGGGATACGTTCACAGTGCAGCGCTCGTTGGAAAGCTACAAAAGTTACTGCAGTGTTCCGGAGATATTCTTAAAAAATATTAAAAAGAGTACTGTGATGTTGTATACGTCATTGCATAGTGAAAAAGCAACCAGATGAACTGATAAACAAAAAATCCAATGTGTGGGGACAAAGTGAGATTGGAAAGAAAAGGAAATGATTTTGGAGGTGCTGGATTTTTCACATCATGTTCTAAGTATTATAAACATGAGTATTTGTAAGTATTTACATACACACAATATTTAATTTTTAAATATCACAGTTGAAGTCAAAATAAACTACAGTGTGTGTGTTTATATTTGAATGAATGAACATTCGTTTTTTGTTTAGTAGTTTTCAGACAACGGCTCTATGGCAAAGAGGAAGAAGATATACCAGGCTTTGGATAGACACACAGTACTTGTTAGTGGGATACATTCATTGTATCGCAAGCATTATCCTTTAAGTGAGGAAAGTTGTTAATATAAAACTCAATGCGATTCTCTTCCATTGTTATACAATGGCACAGTGTTTAAATTTACACAAATCGATAATGTGACTGGATGTATACTTCCAGAAATTATATAATACACTGTAAAAGGTTACACACATACCGTGGTGGAAGTTCAACTGAACAGTGTCTGTGCCTGCCACCAATGATTTACTGCAGTACATTATAACGCACAATATGGATTTGCATGTATCAGCCCTGACAGGAAGAGAAGTAGCATGTGTGTGTCACATGTCATGTGGACGAGTAATCCAGGCCTGAGGAATGGCACAATGACTGTCGGAAATGTAACATGACTGTGTTGGTGTGCTGTGGTTTAATGCACGACAGTAAATCAGACGAGAACAGAATGAACAGGACTTCTCACAGGGCTGTCTGAAAAGAGAGCACTGGGCTAACTTCCACAGCCCTGTGAGACACGCAGTCTGCAAAAATGTACAGTGGGAGTAGGGTTGGGTACCGTTCATATTTTTTCCGGTACCCAACGGTACCTTTTTTGGTACATTCCCCTTGTAATAACAAAAAAAATAATTTCAGTTGTAAAAACAATTCCAAACCTATTTATCCTATTCATTTAGAAGATTTTACACACCCTCCCAAACCTGTCCCTACTACCTATCAAATCAAATCAAATCATTATTCCTTTCTCACACTGCACTGTGACTTTTATTCTTGTATTTGTATCGGATTCTGTTAGCCTTTTTTGTTTTTCTATCTCTTTTTAACTGCTCTTTAATGTTTTATGTAAAGCGCTTTGAATTGCCTTGTTGCTGAAATGTGCTATGGAAATAAAGTTGCCTTGCCTTACAACATCCAGCCTGTCAGTCAGTCAACAGGGCATAGAGGCTTGCTGCAAAGCAAATCACTCCACCCAAGTAGCAGAAGTAGCAGAGCTTCGCCTTCTGAGAATATAGTTCCCAGTTTGTTTACGGTTAGAAGATGGCTGTGTCTCATGGTACGTTGTTTTTTGTACACGCTGTGACTATACAAATCACAACATATAAATAGGAACATGTTGGCGTTATTTTGTCACTTATTCGGAGCAGTAGGCTAGTTGGAACCAGTTACCTGCAGGTTCTGTGCTAGGCTAAGCTACCGGTGGATCCGTCAGACGGCGTTACAACACGCACGGACACGAGACTGTCTTACTCTGGGGGTTACGGTGAATAAGCTAAAGTCACAATAAGTCGGCGTGTTCCTTTAATGTGAATCTGTCCTCGGAAGTTTGGTCCGTACCCAAAACAGTACTGCGTTCGGTATACAACCCTAGGTGGGAGAAAGAGAAGTAGGGCAAAGGAAACTAGAGAGAAAGAGAGAGGAGAAAAAAAAGAAAGAATGAAAACGAAAGGAAAGTGTAAAGATATGAAAGACAAAAGGGGACAAAGCAAAAGGAAAGAAAAGACTGAACACAAAGAATTCAGGGTAGAAATTAAATAGGAAAGAAACCAACAAATTGTTAAACAAGTTGAAAGCTTGTCTCATCTCTCTCTCTCTCTCTCTCTCCCTGGAGTGACGCCGAGATCAAAAAATGGCTGATGGTATGACGCTAGTGGTACAGTGCCATAAGCCGATCCCTTAGGGGTATGACGCTCACTACAGTGGCATGTGCATTCGTCGGAGTGGTATGCCGCTTGTGTTCCACCGGCACATACCGCTTAACGGCAGGTGGAAGTGGCATACCACTGTCAGTGACAAACAGTCAAGTCTTTTCTTACAGTATATGCTTGCTGATGTAACCAAAGTAAATATTCGAGCTAGCCTGAGCTAACGTTTCTATTGCTCGCATTGTCGCCCTAGCCAGTCTAGGCTACCAGGCTAATCAGTAACAGAAATATAGAGCCAACTAACGTTAACAAAATAAAATGAATGCATGAGTTTAAAATGCAGTCTGTGTGGAGTGCTGCTCCAGTGTAGACAGTGTCCCTCTGGTGCTCTTCAGTCTGGGGATCCTACTAATGCAAAAAGGTTGAAGGAAACTGAGGGAACTCAAGAGGGTAAAGATTAACAAGCCTTTAATAACTTCTTGGCTTAATCATTAAAACATGCCAATGCGTTTCAGCCATTGAAGCCTTCATTAGGGCAAGTACAAAATGGTTGCCTTTGTCTCACTCATTGGCAAGTGTATACACTAATGTATAGGTTTCTTTGTGCCATTTTGTTGCTGGGATATGAGCGATGCTTTTATAATGACAGTAAAGTAACTTGTTGAGAAATTACTTTACGGTTTGTCACTACAACAGTGGCCTACCACTTTCATCTGCCGTTAGGAAATGGTATGTGCCGCTTGAACACCACCAGGTTCGTATACAGGATTTAAGCAAAGGAAATAATACCGAGGTCCGGACTGCTGTCTCAATGGTCAGACTGATCTCACAAAGTGGTGTATGTATGACACGCCAATTCGTATGCCGTTTTTGCGTGTTATAAAGACGCATAATTGTTTTTTAGCAAGTTTATCAATGCCGTTTGGCCTCCATTGACCTACATTACATGTGAATTACCGCCGTAGCGACAAGTATGAAAGGACAGGTTTGGTTGTTAGGGTTGGTCGATGGGTAAAATACAGGACTTCCACGCAAAAGGGCCGGGTTTGCGTCCCGCGTGTGGCCTTTGTCAACTGTTTTTTATTTAATAACGCCTTCCCCAATTACACGCGTGTGACATTCTCGCAATAGCATGGCACGTTCTCGCGATAGCACGGCACGTTCTCGCGATAACACGGCACGTGGTGTGTATGTTTACATCCACTGTATACAGCGTAGACATACACGTGGATAGCTCAAAATGTGTACAGATAACACGCCATTTGGCTTTAGGAAAGTGTGACAGTATGACAGCGTGTATGTTTACTCAAAGTCATGATGCCATGTTGCAATGGTAGATACAGCCATGCATACCACACCAGTGACTGGCAAATGAGCAAAATAAGCCGCCAGGGGATCGGCTTATGCCACTGTACCACTAGTGGCATACCATTAGCCACTTTTTGATCTTGGCGCTACTGCTCCTTTGCACTCTCTTCTTTCTCCTCATCTGTAGGGTTGGGTACCATTTGAATTTTTACGGTTCCGATGCCAAACCGGTACTTTGAAAACGATTCAGATTCCTAAACCGATTCTTGAAAAACTGAAGAATGACATCAAAGAAAGGCTCTTTTATGGAGTTTTTTTTATAAATTGAAAATGATTTAAATGTAACAATATATTAATGTTTTAAAGTACTTAAATATATAACAAGTAAACCTAAGTCACCTAACACATAACTACAATAATTTAACAAATAATAGTTACACTATTAACAAGTAACAACAAAATAAATGTTTGAAGTTTGAAAAACAGCTTCAAACTTTAGCAGTTCTTTTGCAGAGAAATGACTATATTTGCTTCTCTGGCGAGATAGACACCTCTCCTGACTAATGGCATGTCCTGCACAGGAGAAACCTCTCAGATGGTGTCCAAGAGGCCTGGACACACAGGGAGGAGTTAGAAAGGGCAGACTCCCCCACCACCAGGCTACAGGGTCTGGTCCTGAACGGTAGACTAGCAGAGCAAGTGGAATCTGTTTACTAGTGATCACGTTCAGTGAATGGTTAATATGCCTTTACGTCCGTTTTGGTGAGCCCAGAGGGAAAATATGCCATTTTAAAAGTAGCCTACATTTACGATAGCTAGCTAACAGTAGACTACAGCGAAAGTGTGATATATTTACGTCCGTTTCAGCCCGTGCAAAAAGCCGTCTATCAGCAGTGACTGTAGAGTGCATGTCCGAGAATAGCGCGGACACGCGCTTCACACCGCGAGCGGGCACGTGCGCCACTCGGCAGAAAAGGGAGAGAAAGAAAAAAAAAAAAAAAGAGTCTGCCGCTGTCCGGAGCGACAGAGGGAAAATATTTCAGTCGGAACTGAAATTTGCGTTCTAATCCGGTCCGAATACTACCGTTTGCGTAGGAACCGGTTCCGTAGTGGAACCGGGTTTCGGTACCCAACCCTACTCATCTGTCCCTCCCTGTTCTCTTCCATCCCTATGTTGGATCCTGTATCTGTCTATCAAGGTCAACAAACTCTCAAATTCATGCCAGTAGACAAATTATGGGCGGGGGCAGGGGTTGCCACAAACAAACAGAAGCCAGTCCTGGGCGAAAAAAAAACAAGTGTCGATAAACTGCTGGTGTCATATAATGTGAATTCCATATAAAATGACGTACGTTTCCATTGCTTTAATTTAAAGGCATACAAAGGTGGTAGAGCGAGCTAGATAGTGAATGAAGAGAGGCATAACCACTATCTATCAATCAATCAATCAATAAATCAATCAATCATTCCGTAGCCTATAGTTACCACATATATTGAAGAAATAAATGAAAATTTTAACAGCAGCATTAAGTTGCCGACATAATTGCCAAATAATGACAGAGGATTGTAACTAGGTGATATTGCTGTCACCGTTAACTCAGTTTCCATCACTTCAGCTTATTTGTTTTTATCAGTAATTAAAATCTTTCTAACCCAGGGCTACATCCTGTCAAATTTCAAGCATGCATTTAAACACCCTATGATCAAATAAAAAACAACTTGGATCTGTTCCTCAGCGCACTTGCATTGAACATGTTTGTCCAGTGTAAACACAGGAAGTGGTGTCCTTTACCGTGTACCAAAGCAAAAAGTATAGAGGTCAGAGTGCTAGATAGATAGCGCTAGAGACTTGAGTTTGCATCCTTACACAATCCACACAACACTACACAACACTTGTTTTCTTTCACAAACCTTAAAGGTGCTGTAGGTAGGATTGCGAACATCCAGGACTTAGCCAAAATATTTTAACATCGACAACTTCTCAGTCACTCCCTTTACCATACCATAATTGCCATACAGAAATTACATACCATGCCAATTAATTACGCAATTCTAGGGTTTCAGATTTTTTACACCATTGTCCTCTTCAACTTATCCCCTGCCCCATATTTAACAGCTTTTTTATCTTTTGTGAAATACATTTTTTAATTTACGTTTTTATTTTATTGGTATTGATTTGATATTATTATGTCTTTATAGACAGCATTGGTTTGATTAAGATAGGTGCACTGCAATTTTCATGATTTGAATAATGAGGTGAACTGAGTTTTCTAATGAGGAAGTGTGCAGATATGTTAACATTAATTGTGCCAACATCAGTTGCCTGTGAACCTGTTTATTAATATGTGATTTCATGTTTCTAGGCTATAAATAAACCACGGGGGGGCTCACTCTTCACTGGCCTGTTAACACCTCGGCAGCTAACACACAGTTTAGCTCTAGCGGGACCGGCCAAGTGAGTGAGTACACACCTCCGGTTGGTCATTTCTCAAGGTTCAGCTTGGTGTGAGTTTCCCCACCAAACACATACAATACTGTAATAACCGGTATCCCCTGATCTCAATACAACAAGGTCCAAGCTACAGAAAAGTCTGTATTCAAAAGATCCAATGAAATTGCAGACAGGAAACTTGCTGTGGATATACATTTATAAACACGGTTTCATATCTCTTCAACTGCTCCATAACTGTAATCTGATTCTTTCAACAATGTCACCCTGTGAAATGCTGCTGTCTTTTCTTAGATCCACCACACATAATTCCACTTTAATGTCTAATGAAATGGCCAGCTGCTGAAAAAACATACTGTCATACATACCCTCAGTGATAAATAAGCAGTGACATGTTTATTTATGTGGTGCTAGTGTTCATACTGCTAGTAGCACCTGAGCTGGGTGAATGTCATCCTGTCCATGTTCACTACTGTCTGCCTCCTCAGTATACCAGAGGGGATACATGGATTCATGCTCATTACAACTAAAAGGTAGTGCTACGTATGGCATTTCCTCATCTCCTTATCAAGGTAATTGTAATGCATGAAACTGTGGTGGTAAAATGGCAGCTTCTGTCTCACAGCAGTGGTGTAGCTGGTTGGTATGTACAGACACTCTCTCTCTCTCTCTCACACACACACACACACACACACACACACACACACACACACACACACACACACACACACACACAATGTATTTGTATAAAATAAGATGTGGGAAATTGCTGTTCTATGAAGAACTGTTACAATAATCAAATGCATTATGACAAAGTCCCGATGAACAAAAGCAATTTTTACAAGCCGCTGTCAAACTGGCATCGTCCTTTTAACTGCATCTATGTATGCTTCCTTTTTTTTGTTTCGTTTTTTTAGTTTGGTAGCCAACCCGGATACATCAGACTTAAGAGCTGCATTTGAACACACCGGAAGTGCGATGAGTTACACTTGTACATGATATGTGCCATCCTACTTCCAAAAATGCACCTATAATCAAAACTCAGAAGCGACTGAGCGAACTCACTAACTTTTGGCCAATCTCTAATGTGTCAACTTCATCTAACCACCTCAACAAGTTGTCTTTTCACAAGTTGGCGGCAGCTCTCGGCAGACCTCAGCTGCTCTGCTCCACGCACTGGTGCTGCAGAGGGAAGCCAAACACTGTTCATCTAAACCAAGAGGCAACCGACAGTGCTGTAAAATGAAGCCAATGCAAAGGGCCAAAAACTGCAGTTTATCTAGTGGCCACTTGAGGCTGGCCCCAAAAAGGGAGTCAATCCACATAGAACCCCATGTTAACTTTACAGCAGAATGTTTACAGCCTGACTCAAAAAAAGGGTTTTGAGTGACAAGCGGGAAGCCTTCACAGGAGGCAAGCATAGACTGTAGGCTTCAATCAGCCTGCCTCAGCTTTATCCACGCTCCACCTCAGGCACTAATTAATTGAAAGTGGTTTGGAGCGAGTGCTGGCATGTCACTCAAAAACCAGTCCAGCCCATTTTAGGCAATGATGATGGTTAAAGAACAACAACGACTACTCTAAGTAGGAAACAGGAAACAAACAGTGGTCTCTTTTGTCCATGTCACATACTTTGTTGACCACATTGGAATAAGATGCATTTTGGCCAATCCAAAGTATAAACAATAACTTTACTTATTCAGATATAAAATCTATTGATTCAGATTACTGCTTAAAGGGTAACTGGATCAAATTTTTCTATGCGTTTGTGTCTAAGTGACTGATGGGAACAACAATCTTTGACATTGGTCCAGTATTAAGAGAGATCGCTGCAGTCGGCAGCAGTGAAACAAGCTACAATGTAAGTTAATAGGGCAATTGTGCAGCTTGTATTCATGTTCACAAAAGTGCTCGTTTTGCCGCTGACAGGCTCAGATTAATATTCTAAGTGTCTGACAACATTATGGAAAGGATTTCTAAGGAGATCGACCTTTCTGTTAAAGAGTAAGATCCTTTTTTTAAACATAAAAACATCCACGAAATTGCGTTCGCTAAACCCACCAGACTCCATGTAAATAAATTTTAGCATAGTAAAATACACTTCATTCAAAGTTGACAGAAACAAAATAAAACTATGAAAAGCCGTTTTGGGTCATCTTTCCACTTGTCCAACCATCACAACTCTAGTTTTGGTTGAAATAAACACATAGTTTACTGATTTACATGTGAAAATATGTTGGCTCTATAAAAACGCTAAAAGTATTGCTTTTTAAAATGGAGTCTGGTGGTTTTAGCGCTAGCGACCTCAGAGCTGTTTCTGGTTAAACAGAAAGGTCTCAAAGAGGTTTTAAAAAGGTCTATCTCTGTAGGGGTCCTTTCCATAATGTTGTCAGACACTTAGAAGAATAATCTAAGCCTTTCAGTGGCAAAAAAAAAAATGTTACATTGCAGCCCGGTCTGCGGCTGCCTGTTACAACCGGACCAATTTCAAAGATTGTTGTCTATCAGTTACCTACACACAAACACAGGAATTGGGTCCAGGTTAAAAACAACTAAATTACCCTTAATTGTAAAGGAATAACCACTATACTGCGAACACATGCAGACAGGATCAATGCAAATGTCCTTGACAAGTCCACACTGTGTCCACACTGTTGTCAGCTGAGAGGGGACAGATGCCCTGAACTCCAGTCATGACAGTACAAGTCTGTTCTAAATACCATATTGTATGCAAGTAGGCGCTTATATTTTTACACATTCATGCTCAGCCCCCTCACACAGCCACACACATACCAACTAAAATCAGCCTTTCACCCACACATGGCCCAGGCACAGTAATCATGTCACACAGGGAAGACAGTATGCATTTGTCAGAAAGTACTTCTCAAGTACTGCAGGGAATTATGTAATTGATACTACTTTAAAATACATAATCATATACAATAATCAGGGCGTTTTTGGTCACATCTAAAACACCAGTAACACTGATGTTCATAATTGTGTGACTCCGCACCGTCACAAACTTTGATGAACCAACCATCCACCCTGACTCCCTTCATAAGAGGTTTTGTGGTGTTATAAAAACGCCACACTACAGTATGTCCGCCTTAATGCTACTGACAGAAAATAGACGTAATTCTCCTTGTCTGGGAAACAATCAGGTATCAAAATAATCAACCAATGCTGTCTTCCTTAACCCGTTAGCTGTTCCTGTACTGGAACTTTGGCTGAATTGAAACTAATTTTCTGCACAGAAACAAATATGCCATAAGTAGGCTACATATACTATGCTATTTATAGTATGAAGATGCAGTGCCTGGAGATGCTTGACAGTTTAAAATTAAAACCCAAAACGTCAAGTCAATTTACCCTCAAAATAGGCATGAAACCTGAAAAATCAGCTCACACACACAAAGGATCAAGGAAACCACAGGTCTACAATTTGATATGAAATCAACATCTAAATTGTCACTGTCCTATTGATTGAGTGTGACAGAAATTATTCTCACTTGTAGTTGCTTTCAGTTGCGCAAAGAAACAGAGTGGGAGAGGAATGGGAGCTGGAGGAATGCTGACATTGGAAAGAAACATGTCAACTGTCAACATCTAAGTATGTTACAGAGCAGGACTTTCCTATTAAATCATGAAAATGACAGCATGAGTCGTTTATTCAAATGTACAGGCACGGTGGAATGTAACACTTGCACTTGAGTATTTCCACGTGATGCAACTTTAAATCTTTACTCGTTACTTCATCTGACAGGCAGATATTGTACTTTTTGCTTGACTTCATTTGTCTGGCCGCTATACTGCCCTACAAAGCAAAAAGGCAGTAACTACGCAGAGTGCAGAACTGAGAAAAATGACTTTAAAGTTATCCTGTCATCCAGCTAAGTGGTTATAGGTAGATTATTGGACATGTGGCTGTTTTTGTTACTTTATATTAGCTTATTCTTTGTACATATCAATCCTCATATTTAATTTGATATTTTACCCCTATTTTGCAGTTACTGTATTCTTGCTTTGTATTACTTACCAAAAACGTGGCACCATACCAAGGAAAAAGGCAGTTACTACAGATTCTCCAAAAACAATTTTGCCACAACTTGGGCTCTGGGTATGTTAGAAACACTGTATTTGAAATAATTGGAACCATTTGTTTTCCTGAACATGGATATACCAAAACCAAAACTAATTTGACCATTTTAGGTCAATATTTTCCACCCGGAAGCTGTTCTGGTGCTGAAACGGCTGCTTGAAGTCTCACATTGCTAAGCTGTATCAAGGCCCAAATGGGGACAATTTATTTTGAATAGGACCACATTATTATGTGTGCGTATTAGATTAATGTGTGTCTGGGGGTGTTCAGATAGCATTATGCTAATGATTAGCATAATGCTATCTAAATGGACCTCTGAGAGGAAGTCCCGCCCTGGCGGCTGACAGGTGTTTATATTGTGATAGCCTAGCCTCTAAAGGTTTAATCTGTCACGGTTACCATTCTCCGAGTATTTTCTTTTCAACGCCAGTTCGACCATCTTCTTTCCCCGGCTTTGTGCCATCTCAAACAAAATTTGTGTGAAGTTAGAAGGGTGAAATCGCAAATGTTAAAACCGTCTTGTGAGGATGCCGCGAAATCAGTGTGTGTGTTCACCATGGAAACAGTAACTTCACTGCGCAGCAACACGGTTATTTTTTGTTAGGTAAAACATAACAAGAATACAGTAATGGATGTTACTGTACTTATGCTTTGTTTCACTAGGGCTTTTTGCAGTAACTGTACAAACAACTACCATTTTTCTCTAAAACGACACATATTTGAGATAAGATGTTTTGTCACATAACAAAGGATGCCTTGAATGTCATGAAAATGATAATAACTCATTTTTGACCAAAAATGCAGTTACTGCCTTTTTGTTTTGTAGGGCAGTATAGTGCCTAGTTACTTTTTCAGATTGTAATTTTCCGTACCCTTCCCGTCCATTGGAAACCATGTATCTCCAAATTGTGTGATTTTAAATGTAAATTTCTCCTGATAAACCCGACAGGTGAAGTTGTAGTTTCTTGTACAAGCAGCGAACCGTGACTCTTAAACTTTGGGCCACTGACACCCCTTCCCTTATCAGAAAAAAGCAACTACCAGCCTAGCTTATTGTGTCCTCTCTTATAGTACTGCAAATGGTAGTTATGATAGTTCCAGTTCTGAAACAAAAATAACGACGCTAGTCTAGCCTTAGTATCGCAATGAACAAACAGCATGGAGAGAGTGAGAGAGTTATCACCAAAACAAAAGAACAGGTGATTGGCAGAGATGGCAGATCAACAAAAAAGTCACATAGGTATCAACACTCATACAGTATGCAAAGGTGTTGAGACAGAAAACAAAGTGGACTTTTTGCATCGGGACTAAACTTGGGGAACCAAGTGAGATCTGAAATTGTGTACACCAGAGACGATATAATCAGGATACGATAGCATGTCTCATAGATTGTTAGTTTAGATAAGTCACACAACCTTGGCTCCACCAATAACGCAGAAGTAAACAGTACAACCTTAATATTTCGCGTAACATTATTCATCATGTAACGTAGCTAAATTTAGTATAGCAGCACCCCCTCCCCTACAAAATATGTTAAGCTTGCCAGCTAACGTTAGCTAGATACAGTAAATGTTGCTTCTGTTAGATATTTGCTGCTCAATATAAGATACCTTACTTTTTATATTGCAGTTATTTTGAAATATTAAGCGATAGCAATGTGCTTTCCTCTGCTGTGACAAGAGTGTGTGGATGAAGCATTAAAGGACAATTCCGGCGCAAAACGAACCTAGGGGTTATTAACAGATGTGTACCCACTCTTTCGCTCTCTGGGACATGTTTTCATGCTAATCGAATGAGTTTTTAGCTTTCAAGACGCTAGCGCAGACCGCCGATTAGCTTACAACGCTAGTATTCGGGGCACAGGGAACGTAAAAAGAAATGGCTATTTATACCACTAAAAAGGCTCAAAATATCACCAAACTTCAACGGTAGCATAATGAGGGTCCCAAAATGTTAACCGAAGCATTGAGAACTTTGTAAGTGTACATAAATATATAAATAGCGATTTGTTTTTACGTTCCCTGTGCCCAGAATACTAGCATTGTAAGCTAATCGGCGGTCCGTGCTAGTGTCTTTCAAGCTAAAAACTCATTGATTAGCATGAAAACATGTCCCAGAGAGCGACACAATGTAATGTCCTTTAAGCTGTGAAATTTGACTTATTTAGTGGCTGGCTAGTTAGCTAGCTAACTTGCTAATTACCCCATGCTTTCGTGCTACAGTGGTTATTGAAACAGGAAATTTGCTGATCTGGCGGGGAGGTTGCCAACTGAAGCTCTGAGCACATCCCCCGGTCATCTTATTCTGTGGGAAACACTGCAACTATTTCATTAGAATGAAATTACATTATCTCGTCCATGAACATTAGTTCTGCCTGAGTCACGTCTGTTAGATTTGTATGGACAATAAAGACTACAAGTCATGATCCCACGCTACTTCACAACATCATCAAGGTCTATTGTTTTGAGACCTCTAGTAGAGGGGGCCGTAGGCTAGAGCTACAGCAGGCCTCTATTAGATTTGAGTGACAGAGGGAAGAAGGGAGGAGGAGAGGCTTGTCCACCTGTTGACACTATGGAGGCCTGATCCCACACTGCTGAAAATAGAGAGGCTGCCTGGCTCACAGCTGGACCAACCTGACACTGTGTGCATCAGAGTCTGCGTGTGTGTTTGCAGCAGGTGACACATTGCTCCTCAAAAAGAGCTGATGGTGGGAAGAAAACCCACAACACTTGTCAATCATCGAATAAACTAGTGGTCCGACAGTCACACCTTGATGCAATGCCTGGACCAAGCAAGAACACCCAGGAGAAAAGTGTCAATAGTAAATGCTATGGGCACATGCTGGAGGACAAAGCCAAGGAAGCCAACACCAGTCATAGCACTGGTAGTTAACGTAGATTTATTGCAGTGCTCTAGTAAGCCAAAAGTACAGTCACTGGCATGCACAAGCTGTTTAGCAGTTTCCAAAGCGTTTTGGCTAGTAGACTTTCACTTCTCACCCTCCCCTTGAAAAGATCCATCTCATTAGATTCAAAATACAAATCTGGGACTTTCATTTTTGGAAATTCTCCAAATTGAAACAGTAAAAATGCAGGTTTAAGGCACTTTTGCATTAGCTTCACTTTTCAGACACGGAGGTTGCCGCTTGATCCTGGGTGGTTTGAGTGCATTTACCATAAAGGTCAGAATACTGGTGCACTCAAACTTTAGTGGCAGCTGGTTTGACCACGGAGATGCGAGAGACGGCCCGCTTGACCGCAGTCTTTTACTCTGTCGGCTGCCTGTGCTTCTCTGGTGGTCTAGAGGCAGCGTCCAGAACGGCCTCGACCGCCAGGTTGATGGCGTTTGTCTCTTTCAAAGAACTTCTGTCAAAGAACTATTTTAACTGTAAATATCCATATATATATGAGTACATATATATATGGATATTTATCCACCAATGGTGCAAGTTCTAATAGCCCTCAACCTGACTGTTGTGAACATATCTTACTTCAGTGAAAATAATGTAACCCATATTTAAAGGCTTGCTTATTCATAGTACTCGTGTTACGTCTTCTTCTGCCTCTACAGTTTGAGGAAAATCCCTCCAGGACTTTTTTCTCAGTACTCTGTCCATGATCCATGCCAGAATCCAGTCCCAATGACATGACCCCAATATCTCCCTGTCTGTCTGGCCTTTCAGCCGAGGTCCTCCTGACTTCTAATCCCGGCTTCTCCTTCCTTAATCTGATCTCTGATGGATTAACAGCACATACGCTAACAGCAGATGCTTTCACTAGTCTACAGCGAGGTCTGCTAAACAACAATTTATCCAGGTGATATTGGCCTTTGATTAACACTCAGATGTGGTCCATGTAGTGTTATGGACTGATAGATATAGATATCTGGTTCTATCTTGTCATCTAACAATAAAGTAACATTAAAGCTTTAGTGCGTAACTTTTTGATATTAATGAACATCCGTTACATTCAAGCCATCGCCAAATGAGTTGCTACAAAGTGAATTAAGACTATCCGCTCCACACAACTCTCTCTGGATTTCTCAGTATGACTATGTTCAGAAGATTGTGGCGTCCGGGGACTTTCCCACGCAGAAACTCGAGTGAAGATAATGGCCTCTTCTGAAGAGTCCATGTTTTTTTTAATCCTCCGTGTCCTCCTTGGCTACTAGCAACTGTGTGGAGGAAGGGGTGGGGGCTTGTTGTTGACAGTGTTGTTGTCATTACTTAGAATTCCTCATGGGGGCGACAGAAACTACGCACTATAGCTTTAAAAGTGTGAAGTCCCGTTGTGGTGGTGTCTTAATGTTGTGATTTTATTGTTGGTACTATTGTGGCGGTGTACTAACGCTGTGAAATTGTATTGTTGTAGTGGTGTCTTCATGTTGTGGTTCTTGTTGTCGGAGGGGTGTTCTTATGTTGTGGTTTTTGTTGTTGTTGTGGGCGAGTTTTTAATAATGTGAAATTTGATTGTTGTCCTTTACTGTTGTGTTAGCGTTTTTGTACTCCAGGTTAGGTTCCCTTCTGTTATTCTTTGTTTCCTGCCCAGGGACTACAGATGAAAATGATCTTATAGCTAACTCTGGTACTGCTAAGGAGCTGTGCATTGTCCCTGTAAAATAAATAATAAAAAGACAAAACAAATAAACAGTATTACTACATCTAACTTGCCTTTTCCCAGCCAAATAACCACAACCGTCTTGAATTTCATAAGTTGACTTCACAAGCCATGATGGATTTTTATAATTTTTTTATGGAAACATAAACTTAATATTTTTTTTAATTTTTGCTCAAGAAATTAAAGATATTTTTGGAAATATGCATATTCACTTTCGAGTTATAAGAGAAAGTGTATGTTGATCATAGTTGAACAGTTGCCTATTTAGATATCCAGCAGACACATAGCAACATTATCATTCATTTGGAGTTTTGGCTTTGTTTTCCTGAGAAAATGATCTGAATTTTGGCGCCAAGAAATAGTTCCAGCACTAAACTCCCCATAAAACCATAAACTGACATTTTTACATTTGTGTGTCTGTGCCAATTGAACAAATACATGTTTTAGAGGTGTTTATATTTATATATTTTGAACTGTGGATGAAGCCAGGCTAGCTGTTTCCCCCTGATTCTAGTTGTAATGCTAAGCTAGGCTAACTATGTCCTAACTCCAGCTCTGTTCTTAACAGACAGACATGAGATTGATATCTAACTGAACATCTCACTCACAGAAAGAACGCAAATGTGTATATTTCCCAAAGTGTTAGCTATTCCTCAAGGAACTCCTGCAGTATGCTATTAAATCACTGAAGCAAAAATGAATCACATTCTGTATTTAATCAGTTTATTATGCATGTAGTTCTTATGAAGATAACAGCAGTGTGATTTCAGGTCCTGACAGATGTGTGAAAATGAGCTCTACTTCATTAGCGTCCTCACTCTGCTCTGCCACATGTGCTGGAATGTTGAAATGACTGGGCTGAGTGGGAGGGAAAGGGCACGAGGTTTCCTACAGGCAGCCCAGAACAACAGCATGTATGTGAGAGTGCATAACTGCGTGGCTGTGTGGCATACATTAATTACACCCAAAAAACGTGCAATTTTCAGCGTGCTGACAGCTTGTCAGTTTGACGAGATGTCATGTAGATACTTTGACTCCTCGAGTTTGCCTGTGTGTTCATCTGTGAGTGAAAGTCTTGTCATTTGAAGCCGGACCCCTGCTGGGAGGCTGCAAGCTGCCGACAGCTTAAATGAATTAAAAGATTATAGAATCAAAAAGACCCCTCGTGGCTAATTTTAGCTCCCGTAACAACAAGTTACCTCAGGATAACTGATTTATGGTAGAAAACTATGTAGGCTACAGAGAGTTGACAACGGATTGGTAATCTCTGTACATAGTAATCTCTCGGAGCTGACAAGAGCATCTACCCCTTGAAAGCCCTCAGCTTCAAATAAATGCCCTACTGTACTTTAGTGTGGCAGAGGCAAATGCAAACGGGAACAGTGAAATATAGAGGTCTACTCACCGGGTGTGTGCTGTGTGTGTGTCGCCGAGCAGGTGATCGCAGAGCGTGTGAGGAAGGTAGAGCTCACTCTCGCAGCGCATTCAACATTACTGAGCCCGGGGTTGTGTCGGGAGATTGTGTAGGCAGAGAGAGATTCAGACTGACTAGGAAGACACTCACACTCTCTCTCTCTCTCTCTCTATCTCTCTCTATCTCTCTCTCTCTCTCTCTCTCTCTCTCTCTCTCTCTCTCTCTATCTCTCTCTCTCTCTCTCTATCTCTATCTCTCTCTATCTCTCTCTCTCTCTCTCTCTCTCTCTCTCTCTCTCTCTCTCTCTCTCTCTATCTGCTCCTTGGGCGTATGTCACAGAGCCCAACCATGCGCCTAAAATACCTCTAACAATTGCTCGACAAATGTGCGCACACACACACACACACACACACACACACACACACACACACACACACACTTACATGTACATAGATAAATGCTGCAATACACATGATAACAAACCGACCAAAAAATGCATTTACTGTAACTTTTTTACACATCAGTGTCCACAGTGTGCATGCCATATTAACCATGCCACTGTGGGAGTTGGTGGGGGTTCTATAACAGCATAGATTTTGCACTCAGAATTCAGACATTCCGGTAAAATGGCGGTCAGTAAATATAGTGCACCAAATAGTAAATGTGGATTTCATTCAGACACCGCACAAGACCAACAACAGTATTTTCCCTAGGTTTGTGGAAGACTTAGTATTATTACCATATCTGTATCTAAAACATTGGAAAGGATAGAACAAATAATAAATATATAACCCTCAAAAAGCTTAAAGACAAAACTTTGTATTTTAGATTGTAATTTAGTACATCCAATTGGCTTAGGTGGTACCCCAAATTGCTTGGGTGCTGCGCCTAAGCCTTATAATGGTAATCCCTGCAACTATGTTAGTTTTAAAATGAAATGAACTCAATAATGGCACCAATTCATTTGAGTGACAGTTGCTCACCAAGCGGATAAGCCTCCCTCTTCCTGGTTTGCTACCGCGTTGTCCGACCCACTGCACATCGGTATGGAAGTCTCTCCCCCTGGTCCCACCTGCTTCGTCCCACTCGGCCCACGGATTTAAGATTGTGATGGTGTCACACAGAGGAACATAACATTTCTAGGCCTTAGGGAAATTTTGCAAATATGAAACTTTCATTGCTGAAAATGTGTACATCAAGCTGTCCTGTCAACAGACTAAAGGGGAAAAGGCTTTTTGGACCCCAGAGGATGTTTTTGTTGCAATATCACAGTTGGCCACTGGAGCTAATCAGCAGTGAGACTGACTGGCTGAGCCATGTGAAGCTCTCTTAATAATACTTGTAGGATTGTGTGTGTGTGTGTGTGTGTGTGTGTGTGTGTGTGGGAGTGTGGCATTGAGTTACAATAAACTACAGTATGTGTGTTCATGGTAACGAAGGAACATGTCACCCAGAGCAATAGTGTGACTCACTGATGTGTTTTTAATAGTTTTTGGACAACAATGGAACTCTGTGGCACAGAGGAAGATCAGGCTTTGATACACACATATGTTCCTTGTGAGTAGATGCATTCATTGTTGGTTTTGCATTTTATTTGTTGGCCATACAGGCCAAGTTTATCTGGTGATGAGTGGTACAGTATATGTCTCTGTTCCCTGTTTCCAGGAAGCAACACATTCTCTGAAGAGCCTATCCGAGGGTCTGTTTGGTGGTTATAAAACATGCACGTAATCAAAAATCTGGCTACCTTTAAGTTAGCTTGAAACGGTCTGTACATAGGCTATGTCTCTTGTTTTAACAGTTGGGAAAAACAGTGTTTTAGGATGCTATCTTCCCTATTTTGGTGGGGGAAAAATAGACCAAAAGGTATTGTTACTTTTTTTAAGGCTATTAAAGTACTGTTTGAACTGCAGCACATGGCAAATCTCAATCTGGGTATGGGTGTGTATAGGTGTGTGTGGTCAGCTGTCCATGGCCATGATGGATGTGCACAGACATCAGTGCTGACATACAATTAGTGTACCACTTCTCCATATTTAGATTCAAAGAATGTGAGCAGTGAAGCATAGATGGGCATATATCCGTCTGTCTGCATGTTCTTTTCTTTGGGACTCAAGTCCACTTATCACAGTACAGCCGAAACTGCTGCTACTCTAACAATATAAGGCACACTAACTGTGAGCTGTTAGGTTGTCAGACGGCCGTACAGCACTTGTTATGCAGTAGCCATGGTCTATCCAATAGAACTTCATTGTTAGAAAATGGTGGTTTATTCTTGAGGTCCTTTTTGAAATACTGCTCTACCTAAAAGCTTTAATTGGAGAGGTTGCTGTTGCCATAGCAACATTACCCACTCCAAATTTGTACATGGTTGGTAGACAGACCAGCAAGAAGGAATGCCTAACATAGATCTGCTTTTCAGGCAGTGTTTCTTCAGAATAGCAGAATGACTATATACGTTTACCAGTCTTTACTGTCACTGTTGAAAACTGTGTAGTAAAGATCACATCCTTGGATTCTAGTTTGTCCCTTTGGGGGTTTCTGAAATAGGGTTAAATGTATCATGTATACAATCAAATATGTTGTATTAGCTTTTTGATCAGAGAACAACATTCACTGAGCTGCAGGTAGGGCTGGGCAATACATCAATACAAATCAATATCGTAAAGAGTCTTAGATTTTGGATATCATAATATGACATAAGTGTTGTCTTTTCCGGGTTTTACAGGCTGCATTACAGTAAAGTGATGTCATTTTCTGAACTTTCCAGACTTTTCCTGCAGTTCTAATATTTGCCTTTACCCAATTAGTCATTATATCAACATTATTGATGATTATTTATCACACATTTCATTGTGTAAATATTTTGTGAAAGCACCAATTGTCGACCCTACATATCGTCGCAATATTGTTATCGAGGTATTTGGTCAAAAATATTGTGATATTTGATTTTCTCCATATCGCCCAGCCCTAGCTGCAGGACACTGTAGTATTGCATATTGCTAGCAGGTCAGGTAGTAACAAATCTCCCTCACTAATTTGAATGGAGCCACTCAGATGATGCAGCAGGGGTGCCAATTTGAAAGGCTCTGGCAAAGAAAACTCAGCTCGCAAAAAGCTGCGTTGGCCGATTACACATACACACAAGCTGGCATTCCTGTAGATTACTTACTACAGAGTATTTCTACTGTTACCCTCACAATTGTTGCAACAAAAGAAAAATAATTACAGTGACAACCTCCAGGGTTGTAAAATCCTGTCTTATAAATATTATTATCCTCTGTGCAGTGGTTTGGAATGTGATTAGCCTTTAATCTCATTAATCTTTTACTCAAACTGGAACGTCCTGAATCCTCACTCACCCATCTATCATCTCATCAGTAATAAACCACACGCCCCCACCAATGCAGCCCCTTGTGTTGTCTAAACCAAGCAGTATCAATCAACTGCATCATTGACAATCTGGCAAAAAGTGGGTGGAAATGGGCTGATAAATATACTGGCAGGCTGATTAGGGAAATGGGAAGCAGGTGAGTATGCGGGCGAGGGGGCAACCTTTTACATTGCTATACTTTTGGTGTAAGCAGGCTCTCTAAGGCTATGTTCAGACTGCAGGCCTTAATGCTCAGTTCCAATTTATTGCCAGATCAGATTTTTTTGGACTGACTGTTCACATTATTTTTTTTAAATGTGGCCCACATCAGACTCAAGTATGAACTGGGCATGATCTGACTGTCCAGACTGAGGTTGCTTTTTTTTTTTTAATTTTTATTTTTTTTATCTGACCTGTAATGGATTTGGACCACATATGAAACATTGGGATTGGACGCTTTCTGGTCCTGATATGCTTAAAATGATCTGCTTGTGAACATGATCAACACAAACCAATCTAAAGGCACAATCAGCTCCCAATGCAAATAGATAGGTTGTCTTCCTTCACGCATTCAGTCATTCATAGCACAGTCCTTTTCATCATGTCATCATTATGCCGTTCTCATCATCAACTACTCAAGTGCAGTTAGGCTGTGCTCCCGTTTCCATGACAACCACTGAAGTGATGTGGAGTATTTTAGCTGCTCCAGTCTAAAGATAGAGCCCTTATAAACACACCATTTGGGCAGCCCAAACTCCGTGTTCATTTCTTTTTAACAAAGACGGAGAAAGAGTGGCTCCACCAGAGAATGAATGTAGCACACACTGGGAGATACTCCATTGAAAAACAAAAATACTTTTACTTAATACTTTTCACTATTGTAATCATCACAATGTGCTGTATGGCAAATGAGAGGGGGCGATTAACACAGGCAGGTTACACACTCCATTGTCCAAATTATGTTTTACATTATGTTTTACATAATGTGGTGTACCACATTCTCCACTGTGTCTCTAATGATAGAAATGTATGGAGCATCTGTACTGGCGTCGGTGGGCATAATGTAAGGCTACCTGTCTTTCTGAAGAGGCCTTCATAACATATCCACAGCCACCCACCCACTCACATTCTGTCCTGGAGAGGAATTGTGTGCTGTTATGAACAACAACAAAGCAGAGAGGATATCATGAGAGATACACACAGAGCATGGCCAGTAGTCATTTAACATGAAAATTAATTATTATACTTTGAAAGGAAGGATACGCCGTAGTTGAAGACACTGGCTCAACATGTTTGTTTGTAAGGCCTGTTAATGTGAATACTAATCTTTTTGCCATTTTATAGACCTACAGGTATGTAAGATGATGTAAAAAACAATTGTTTCCTGATCTTTTTTTTTTTTTAATTTTTTTTTATTGTGAATACAGATTGATGTTTCACAAAACAATCTCAAGGTCCACCTACACTTCTTCCGGAGTTCCAGCTAGGTCTGTAAAATCTGCAGTGCAATATTCATATATTGAATCCCAGTTAGTCTCTGTCCTTACACATTTTAATAATGTGTCTCTTTGAAACATTGTCTAAGCTTCTAAACCTACTACCTGCAACTAAACCTTTGAAAGATCTCTTGCCATTTCTGGGACATACAATGCTGAAAATTGGCAACTTGTCACATATGACGGGCATTGTCCCCACTAGCTTTAAGACTGCGGTGGTTATCTAGGGTCTCCATATTATTATTGACCAACCTAACCTTTTTTTTCGAAAGTACTGGAAATATATTTAATCGTAATCTTTTTTTAACCTTTTCAGTCTGCTTATGTGATCAAAAGTCTTACCTATCTATAAAAGAACAAAGCGTGTTTTTTAATAATAATAAGAATACTACATCAATATTTTTTTTTGATGGGAAATATAAAGTACCTCAGGGCTCTGTTCTTGGCCCTATGCTTTTCTCTCTTTCTATTTCACATCTTGGTCAAATTATACAGTCATGGAATTAATGTCGACTGCTATGCTATGATACTCTGTGACCTAAAAGTGGATTGTCAGTCCCAAATTATAAAATTAGAGGCCTGCTTGTCTTCTGTGAAAGACTGGTTGCTAATTTCTTGCTTCTAAATTCAGATAAAACTGAGATGCTGGTCATTGGCTGTACTCCACATAGACACCAGTTTCATCAAGCAACAGTCTTCCACTTTTTCCCTCAAGTTTTTTTTTTTTTTTTGGGGGGGGGGGGGGGGGGGTGGGGGGCTTTTCCTTATCCAAATCGAAGGCCTAAAGACAGAGGGTGTTGTATGCTGTACAGATTGAAAAACCCCTTGAGGCAAATTTGTAATATTGTGAAAAAAAAAATACGAATTGAATTGACATTGCCTAATCTGCAACAAGCATGTGTATGTAGGTACTGTTTTTCAGCTACACAGCTGAATAGTTACTGAACTATATTTTGAGTGTCTTGTGTTCAAGAACACAATGTCTCACATAGTCGTTTAGATAGATGCCAATCTCACCTCAGTGTAATTTTTGGCGTCTTACTTCCAGAGCCTCGTGCCACTGACTGCAGTCTCATCGTCAGTCAGTTAGTATCAGCTGACAGAAATAGCTGTTCTATAGTACATTCTATCCAGTGAGCACACATGCTGCTGGTAATAAAGTGGTATGGTGGAGAGCACAGCTTCAAATTAGGGGTGGAAATGCTGTACACACACTTCCATTTTAGTGTCTGGTTTCAACAATGATTAAGCACTTCCCAGAGAAGAGAGTCACCTCACATACAGTTTGAATTTGGAGCCATGCGAACTGAGTGGCTGTATGGATGGATGTGATGATTCGTCCACAGCTTTGGTCCAGACTGAAATATCTCAACAACTATTGGATAGAATGTTATGAAATTTTGTCCGGACAGTCATAATGCAAGTATAATACATACTGACTTTGATGATTCCCTGACCTTTTCTCAAGCAATAATTTGAGTCAATGCAGTTTCCACATTTACTTCATCACAGCAACCAGTATGGATAACTCGAAATTATGATCTTATGGAATAATGATGCTAGGTGACAGGTGGAGAAGAGAGCCTTTTCTATATATTACACACTGTTACCACAGAGTGTGTATTTTTATGTTTTTACTTATATGATACATTATATAATAAACTAACTGCACTGATGCGTGAGCTGTGCTGTATGTAATGCATTAAGCCGTTTGTAACTAGTCTAACTGTACTGTATTATAATATTCTCTAACCTCTCTAACTTCCATACGGTACAAACATCTCTTTCAGGCAGTGGACACATGCTGTATTCTCTCTGTATTATCATACCAGCACAACAGGTCAGCTTGTAGACCGTCTTAATTGACATGATTGTGATGTGTTATTAGATAACTCTGTAAGATATACTTCAATGCAAAACACAATTCCCTCAGGGAGCTGCAAAGGATCAGGAAGAATGTGAATCTTTTGTCTCATTCTGTAAAAGTCCAAAAAGTTCAGCCAGTAGCATAGAAGAGGGGAAACACTGAGAACAGATGGGGGAGGGGGGAGATGGGCAAAGAAGGATGGATAAATGAAAGAGTAGCAGATGGATGATCTGTGCTCTAGCAGCACATAGCAACAGAACAGCTGAACACAAAGCTGAGTAACAGGCTGCTGCTGGCACCACACAAGCTCCGTCATGTCATAAGAAGGCTAGAGCTGACATTGATTTAATAATCAACTAGAAGGGCACTCTGGGAGTGCAGACCTGCACCAAGCCATGCCATATCTCACAATGTTAATGAAGTGGGAATATTCACACTCAGGAACTCATTTATTTCTGATTATTATGACACCACATGAATCAGCACAAATGCCCAATTTCGCAAATGTTAACAAAGTGTATCTGCCTGGTGATTCAGATATGTTCCAACATGTAATGGGTTCTTCCTTGGCCCATGCTACACCCTTTCACCAAGACTCGGGTTAGTAGATTTTTTTCGCAATTCTGCTAACAAACAAACAAACAAACCAACCAATAAACAAACCTAGCCGAAAACATAATTTCATTGGCGGAGCTAGTTATACTTTACATTATCAGGTTTCAGGTTATTCAGTGTCCCATCTTAATTGAATTATGTTGTATGTTGTATAGTGCCTTGTGTCTTGCTTAAGGTGAACTGGCATCAGCTACCTGTCAACATTCCATACCGATTCAAGGACCCTCCGGTTCCCAAGCCTAGTCCCCACAGAGTGAGTTACTGGTGCCAAATGTAACAAAATATGAATCCATTACTTCCACCCACGTTTGCATATATGAGGGCCCTCATTGCATCCCACAGCCCTCCTGCTGTCACACATCCACTTAATCCCACACCGGCAGTATATCCATGTAACGTGAACATAAACAGTACAGTATTGTAGTAGCTGTTGTAGATTACATTAATATAGAATTAAACAAAATGCATCCAGTTTTTGTTTTTTTTACAATTTAATATATAGTGTCGGCTTACAGAAAAATCATTGCACTCTTAACTACACTATTAATAACAAACTACTGTTATACATACTATATATTGCAGATTCATTATTTATTTTTATTTATGTTGATAGTAGTACAAGCTGAAACTGCTATTGTTTTATACATATAATGTGAATACACACAGATACTGTGTGCAGTTAACTATCACTTAAAGACAAACAGTGCCCTCTATTGGCTTAGATGGTATCTGAGACACACACAACACGCACACACACACACACACACACACACACACACACACACACACACACACACACACACACACACACACACACACACACACACACAGGTTCCCTGAATTATTAGAGATAGTCCAATACATTTTTTGCAATTGTAAGTTATAATATCCTTGTATTACCTATGTATCCTATGTATTACAGTTGACTTATATCAGTAATTGACAATTCTATGCCTCCTGTGACAGTGGCAACAGAATGGACCCAAATGCAAGACGTAACAAAACAAGGTTTATTTAGGGAAGCAAAAAGAGAGGAGTAACGAAAAAGGGCTGGGAAATCTAAGGGGAAGCGGGGAGCGAGAAGCCCGGGAAGAGGCGCAGGAACTCTGGGAGCGGAGAGGGCAAAAAGGGGGAGCTGGGGAAGAGGGACTCTGGGAAGGCGGGGAGATTGAGAGTGGGAGGCCAAGGGAAGGCACTGGAACTCGGGGAGGAGGCAGAGAGGGCGCCGGGGAGAAGGCTGGAGGAGCGGGTGGAGGCAGGCTGAGCTGAGAGTCACGAGGAGGGGATCGGATGGTGAGGCCAGCTGACTGGATACAGAGATGAGGTGAGGATGACTGAGGAGGACAAACACAGAGAGAAGTTAGAGGGACAGGATTTACAAAAAAAGCTTTGGTAAATGAGGAGCTGTAGCGTGTATCACCAGGTGAGGCAGAAACAACAATCCAGCGAAGATGGAGAGTGGAGCCGTGGTTTAAATGCAGAGCTTGATTGGAGTTGATGACTAGCAGGTGAGTGCGGCAGGAGGGGTGATGATGGAACGATGGCCAGGTGTGTGCAGTCAGCTTGCAGCAGCAGCGGCAGGTAGGAGGGGGAGGAGAAACAGAAAATGCAGAGAGAGGCGGAGCAGACCAGGAAACTGACAGTGAAAGCAAAATAGGAACAGGAAAAATAAACTAACTCACAGCGAGCTGACCCCAACCATCACAGTACCCCCTCCTCAACGGACGCCTCCCGGCGGACCGCCAGGCTTGTCTGGGTGGGCCCTGTAGAAGTCCTTCAGAAGGGATTTATCGAGGATTTGGCTGGCGGGAATCCAGGAACGTTCTTCAGGTCCATACCCAGCCCAGTCCACAAGGTACTCGTACCCCCGACCCCTACATCGCACATCCAGGAGGCGGCGTACCGTAATCCGTGGAGGTGGAGGAGCTGCCACTGGGGCGGAGAGGGGGCTGTGGGAGACAGGCTTGAGTTGGGAGACATGGAAGACCGGGTGGATCTTCAAATGAGGGGGGACCCAAATGTGAGACGTAACAAAACAAGGTTTATTTAGGGAAGCAAAAAGAGAGGAGTAACGAAAAAGGGCTGGGAAATCTAAGCCTCAGGGGTGGTCTCAGGGTCGCCGGAGACTGGAAAAGTCTCAAGGGCGGTTTCAGGGGCGCCGGAGACTAGCAAATTCTCAGGGATGGTCTCATGGGTGCCGGAAACCGGCAAAGTCTCAGGGGTGGTCTCAGGGGCGCCGGGGACCGGCTACTAGCCAGCCGGGGACCTAGAACACAGGAAACCTGGGAACACTGGAAAACTTGGGAATGCTAGGAAACTCTGGAACGCTAGGAAGCTCGGGGACTCTAGTAAGCTCGGGAACGCTAGAAAACTCGGGAGCGCTAGAAAACTCGGGAGCGCTAGAAAACTCAGGAACACTAGAGCACTCCGGAACGCTAGAAAACTCAGGAACGCTAGAAAACTCCGGGACACTAGAGAGCTCGAGGACACCAGGGAGCTCGGGGACACTAGGGAGCTGCTTGGGGACACTAGGGAGCTGCTCGGGGACACTAGGGAGCTCTGGGACACTAGGGAGCTGCACAGGGACACTAGTGAGCTGCTCGGGGACACTAGGGCGGCTGCTAGCTAACCTGGATTCAGAGGGACCGCTAACTAGCTGAGGCTCAGGGAGGTTGCTAGCTAGCCGAGGCTCAGAGAAGCTGCTAGCCAGCCTGGATTCAGGGGGCTGCCAGCTAGCGGGAAATCTGGGAGGCTGCTAGCTAGCCTGGATTCAGGGGGACTGCTAGCTAACGGGGAATCTGGGAGGCTGCTAGCTAGCCGGGGCTTAGAGAGTCTGCTAGCTAGCCTGGATTCAGGGGGGCTGCTAGCTAGCCGGGGGTCAGGAGAGCTGCACGTCAGCCCGGGTCAGAAGAGCTGCACGCCAGCTCAGGGCCAGGAGAGCTGCACGTCAGCCCAGGGTCAGGAGAGCTGCACGCCAGCTCAGGGCCAGGAGAGCTGCACGTCAGCCCAGCATCAGGAGAGCTGCACGCCAGCCCGGGAACAGAAGGGTTGCATGTCAGCTCGGGAACAGAAGGGTTGCACGTCAGCTCGGGAACAGAAGGGTTGCACGTCAGCTCGGGAACAGAAGGGTTGCACGTCAGCCCAGGGTCAGGAGAGCTGTACGTCAGCCCAGGGTCAGGAGAGCTGCACACCAGCTCAGGAACAGAAGGGTTGCATGTCAGCTCAGGAACAGAAGGGTTGCACGTCAGCTCGGGAACAGAAGGGTTGCATGTCAGCTCGGGGTCGCTAGGGAGCGAGTACTCTGGGGTGAAGAGCGGAGCATGGCGACGGGAGCCATGACGTCCTCTTCCCCATCTTCGACCTCAACGGGCCCAGAAAAGATGGCCAGGCGGGTACCCTCGTAAGACTGCTGATGGTTGGGGGCGTACGTTGACCAGGTAGCCTCTGAGCAGTCCAACGAGCGTTCTGGGGAAGCCGGTAAATGGGCAGGCTGGCTGACAAAGCATGCACCGACGGCCACGGTGTTTGCCGACTGGGGAGGATGCAGGCTGGTGGGTGAGTCACTGGAGGTAGATTGTAAAAAATACTCTAGCCAGTGCTTGAATACCTCCAGCTGGGCAACGAAGTGACTCACCCATGGCCTCTCCGATAACCACTGCCGCTGGATGGCGAGCCTCTCCAGGAGAGGAGAGTGCCGGTCAGGCTCAGAACAAAGAAGACATTGTACAGTCCAGCCGGACTCCAACACCTTCTCCTTAAAAAGAAGCTTCTCCGCTGGGTCCATGATGGTCAGATTGTTCTGTGGTGTGGAGCAGGGAATAGTGGACCCAAACGCAGGGAGAGAAATACACAACTAAATATACACAGACCACAACACACAGGACAGATCCACGCACAGGGAACTAAACTAAACAAACACAGGAAACATACAGAAATAACTAAACAAGGCAACAGAAAAATACAAAACCATAACACTATACTATGTCTTTTATATCACTTTTTTTGACATATCATACTATGACTTTTTGATAACTTTTTTTATATATGGCTATATAAAAAATATATATACTATGGCTTTTTTTTGACATACTATACTATGGATTTTATTGACATACTATACTATGGCTTTTTTCAACATACTATGACTTTATGCGACATACTATACTATGTCTTTTATATCACTTTTTTTGACCTACTATACTACTACTATATTTTTCGACATATTATACTATGGCTATTTTATTACTACCTTTTAACATACTATACTATGGCTTGTTGCAACATACTATACTATGTCTTTTATATCACTTTTTTTGACATACTATACTATGACTTTTTTATATACGTTTTTTCTACATACTATACAATGGCTATTTTATTACTACTTTTTAACATACTATACTATGGCTTCTTTCGACATACTATACTATGACTTTTTTATTTTTTTTTCGACATACTATACAATGACTATTTTATTACTAATTTTTGACATACAAGGATGAACTGATTAGATTTTGATGCTTACTGTGAGCTCACAAAACACGTTTTTGACCGTGACTCAGGAATTCCTACGTTAAGATACATAATTATTAGGGCTGTTAAACGATTAATTTTTTTTAATCGCGATTAATCGCTGAATTTCTATAGTTAATCGCGATAATCGCATATTTTATCACATGATTCAAATTCTATTATTTTGCATTTCAGAACAGTTTTTAAGTACATATTTACAATCGAAAGCAATTTTTACCAGTGTATCTTGATTGGGACTCAAATGAATGCAAAGAAAGTTAGTTTATGAACTTGATTTTAAGAATTGTAATTATATATTTATTGTAAACAAAAGAAAAATGTGTGAATCTGTCATTATTACACAATTCCTCCAAGTACCTAACTAAAAAACTAAAAATCCCTATCCTTACCAGAGTCAATATAGTGTTTAGTAACTCCTAAATAATGTTGATTACTCACTGACGTCCAGTGATCACCGGTTAATAAGACAGTGTTTGCACTTTGCAGCAGTTCCAGTTGGGCTGCTTTCTCCGTGTCATACTGGCTGTGTATCCATGAAAACTACTGTCCCCCTTGACGGCAACGAGACAGGTCATAACATGCCAACCGTAGCACTTCTTTAAGCTCCGAGTCCTCTACGATGCTGACAGGTCTGCAGTTAGTTGCCACCCGTTTTGCAAGAGCTGTAGTAATTTTTTGGGATTTGGTTTCATCCACAGGTCGGCAAGTAGCACTCTCCAAAATAGTGCTTAGCCTGAGTGGGTAGCATGCTAGCGGCTAGCATCACGTTAACTGTACTACTATGCTTAGCTCCGTAGGTGGTAGCTCAAGCTTGACGTGCTTCGGTGATATTTTAATTTGGCTTTACACAATGTGCAATGTGTGGCTTTCGACTTGTCTACGAGCCGTCTGGGAATTTTGGAAAATAAAAAGCGGCATTCAGGATTTCATTGCTGCTGTCTTTCTCCATCATGCCTGCAGCCTGCAGGATGTGTTACGAGGAAGTGGCAGCTTGATGATAAGTAACGGTGCTGCAATGGGTCAAAATAGTAGCCTGTTAGGCAAAGCCGAGTGAAGTGTAAAATAAATTAATAAATGCTGGCATGTGATTAAAAAAAATGAATCGCATCTCGTCGGCCCTTAATCGCATCGCGATTAACGCGTTAACGCTGACAGCCCTAATAATTATACGAGTCAGGGTAGACTGCAACTTGACTGGTTTAGCGGAGACTAACAACCAGTTAAACTGTTTTGACACTATGATGGTTAAAGGTCCTATGGCATGCTGCTTTTTGGATGCTTTATACAGGCCTCACAGTTACATGTAACTGTGTAGTGGTGTAGTTTCTTCATCATGGTCTTAACTGACAACTGTTGACCATTTAACACACTTACTCCTACCTTAACTCTGTTAGTGGGTGTTTCTCAATGGTGTTGTTATTAAGACTTTACATAAGTTGGTTGTAGCCTCGACAGGGCTCGTGTGTTTCCATTACTATTCAACCTTTCACACTTTACTGCATAGCATGTGTCTGTGTGTGTCTGTCTCTGTGTGTATGTCTCTCTGTCTGAGTGGAGGTCTCAGTGAGTGTGTGTGTGTGTGTGTGTGTGTGTGTGTGTGTGTGTGTGTGTGTGTGTGTGTGTGTGTGTGTGTGTGTGTGTGTGTGTGTGTGTGTGTGTGTCTGTGTGTGTGTCTGTGTGTGTGTCTGTGTGTGTACGTGTCTCTGTGTGTACGTGTGTCTGTGTGGGTTTGGGTGTGGGTGTGACGGAAAGGTGTGTCAGATCATCTTAACATGATTAACATCTTAAATAACAGATGACAAAGCATGTTTTATGTCAGTATATATTTATTTATAGTATAACATTGGTTTGGTGGAAAAATAAATGCACAACAGATGTTTACTACTCTGTTGTTGTTCATTAGGAAATAAGTAATTGTATGCGTGTGTGTGTGTGTGTGTGTGTGTGTGTGTGTGTGTGTGTTTCAGCTGCTCCAGGTGAGTCTGAACCCTGAAGGCAGGGTGGTGTAATGGGCTTGGAAAACGACGTAGACGTGATGGGAGGAGGCGGTGAACGGAGCGATGTTGGTTTCCTGAACAAACAACACAGAGAGGAGAAATCACATTAGGGGTGTTGGAATGAGTCATTGCATGGATGCATCGCAACTTGGACCATTCTGCATCGCTACAGTGACAGACCATAATTGACTATTGCCTACTGATGTCGCTTGTTGATTTTACGGTGACTGCTTTCTTTTTTTGTTGCCTTTTGTCTGTTGTCTGCTGTGTTCAGACTCCGCTACATTCAGGAAGTGTCTGTTTTAAAAGCAGATACAATAAAAAGGGGAGTTCACTGCTTGAATTAGTTGATGAAAACCATGTGTAACTAGGCCTGTACCAATTATTAAATAATTAGATAGCTAGATAGATCGATAGATAGATAGATAGACAGACAGAGTAGATAGATAGATAGATGGACGTTATTAATCCCAAATTGGGAAATGTCTTTGTTACAGCAGCAAGTTACAAGGACATGCACATAATGATAAATGTATAATAACATACTTTTATTTCTTTTTTACATGATCAGTTTCTTTGTTTTACCGCAATTAATTGCTAAAATTAGATAAGGTCTTAAGGCGTATGACAATGGTAATTGTTGATTTTGTTTATATATGCCAAATTAATTACTATATAAGTGATTATTGATCAGACTAAATACAGTATATAATATTTGTTTGTTGGCACTTGACCCTATACACATTCATAGCAACAAAAATCACAAGGGGGGGTTACATGACAGTGACATAACCAAAAGATGTTTACTAAAAAAGTAATGCATTAAAGAGACAATTATATTGTAAATGCAGTTATTTCTGTATTGTAATAGTTGTACAGCAACATTTGGAATACAGCTCTATGTGTAGCAATATACTGTATAATAATATTGAGGAGGTGATGCATCGTGATATCAAATCAGTTCGAATCGCTGACAGGATAATCGTAGTCGAATCCTGGGACCAGTGAAGATTCACGTCCCAAAGTCACATTTTGAAGTAACTTCACTTGAGCTCTTCACTGAGCATCACAGCGAAATATGTTTTCTTTTCGCCCAGCATGTTTCCTTGGATCAGGGTGGCCCCTAAATCATGGTTGCAGCCTGTATCTGTAAAGTGTCTTGAGATAACTCTTGTTATGAATTGATACTAGAAATAAAATTGAATTGAAAGCAAAAAGAGCAGCAACGCAGCAGCATGTTATTTTTCACTCAACTTGTTTTTGTGTTAACAGAAATAATATCGTCAGAGGAGTTTATAATCCTTAAGATTTTCACGAGATCAAACCCTCTTTGTGATACTATTTATGGTCAGAAAGGTTTCCAGCAACAGCCATTACATGAGTTTATATTCTGTAGTTACCTCTTTATAAATTGTCACCGTATTTACTGTTAGCACATAGGGTTAGAGCACCATTCCTTCTAATGCCAAACCAACATTTCCTATTGCTACTACTTCATGCTTCATTCTATTAAGCAGTCACAGTAAACAACATCAAAAATACATCTACAAAAGTCAACTTTGGGTTGTTGTTTTTAACTCCCAGGCAGTTCAATGCTCGTGTTCCGTTTTTTACCCTCATAGTGTTTTAAAACTTTTTCGTGGCAGCAATAGAGGCAGTGATGTTTCCTGTTTCCTGTATGGGATATTCACACCGCCTCAAAACACTCCGACAAGTCTGATCTCCAGTTACTTGATGGGCCATGGCAGCATGACACAAGGTTGTGTTTCTACAAAAGTTGAGTCAGTCTGAGTGTCGTTCCCCCCCGCCCCAGCCTAATGCACTACCCCTGTTCAAAATGAATGGAAAGACCTGCATTTTTGACGGACTGACGGACGGCAGTGTGAATGTGGCCTTACAGTTGAAGTAGTAACTGCTTTCTTGGGTTACGTACCAATCCACAGTAAGGTCCAACAGGCAGCGAGGAGGTGTTTGGGCCATCATACAGCTTCAAGAAGTTGTTCTGGCAATCTCCAGGGTCATCAATACTGATCTGGGCAAAGGTGATGGTCACCACACGACCTCTGGGTGCCATGATACCCCATTCGCAGTGGGTGCCGTTGGGATAGGTGCCTGGGTAGTTGGGGCTTGTGAATGAGCCATGGTCTCCATACAGAGTACCACCACAACCTGGTACACAAACATATTTAATAAAGAAGCTTCAGCTGAGAGAAAAAACAGGGCAAGCAAACAGTAAGACATTTCTACTCATCCCAGGCGTTATTACAAGCAGTTATGACCATGAAAAAAGTAGAAAAAGATTCAATATTTCAAAAACAACTACCACATAAGACACATAATTCAGCTCACCGTGAGGGGAGGATGTCCATGTGGCCTCAAAGCCATCACGGGTGCTGGAGAAGTCACTCTTGAAGTGTAAGTAGAGCTGGTTGGATTGTGGGAAGATGGGGCTGGGCAAGGTGCTGCCGCAGAACCGACCAATCAGTGGTGAGTCCGCTATGCTGCCATTACGGATCTGAGAGACAACAGAGTTTTGTGTAGGGTTGGGCATCCTTTCAATTTGATCAATTCTGATTCCAATTCCTATTCTTCCTTTCAGTTCCTGTTCTTATTGATACCTGATTTTGATTTTTATTATTATTATTAAATCAATACAATTTTTGTAATAAGAAGCAAGCATTCAAGTAAGGCCTTAGCTTGTCTCTCCTCTTTCATTAAATAAATCAACAGTTCTAGTTAGACGTTGCCGGTGCCAGTGCCAGCTGGAGACGCATGTGTGTCAAATTTAAGGCCCACGGGCCAAATCTCGACCCCTTGCAGATTTTGATCCGGCCCGCATATCAAATTAGCTTCACAATACATTTTGGCCCACCTAGTTGTGCACCAAACCCAAAAAGACAGGAAAATCTGGTGAGTCAGCAGCTTTTAAAAATCTAATAATTGTTTTGCTTGATTTGGTAAATTCTACATGGCTAAGGAGCTTTTTTACTGACTTTTGTAGGGCTTTATGTCAAGAAATTCAACAAAAGTCGAAAAAAGCAACAAAAATGACAAAAAAGCGACAAAAGTGACAAAATATGCGAACAAAGGTAAAAAAAACAGAGACATTCAGTCAAAGATATTTTACTTTTTCGTTGAACTAAAAGCCAATAAACTATGCGTGTCTGGCCCTTGATGTGATTCTTATTGTCCAGTGTGACCCCTGCTTTAAAGGGTGGAGTTCAAAAGGGGTCCCATGCTTATTTCACAGATAAGAGGAACATTGTATTTTGATTCAATGGTGATTTACAGTTTTACAGGGTTTTTTCAACATAAAAAAAACCTCTAGTGGCGGCTAAGGAAACCAAAACTTGCGTGTGTTAAATTTGGAACTGATGATTGAATTCAAAACCACATTTTCCAAATGGTTGCAATGAAAAAACTATTCCATTTGAATAGTACACTCTGTAGTTGGAGCAGCAGGCCCAGAGCCAGCAGAAAGCCGCCGGCAGCTTTATGCTGGCCTGTGAGAAGGGAGATCTGAATGCTGGTAAGACGGAGGGAAGTTTAACATTGTTTATTTACGCATACTTATTATGTATGTGTTTTTGAAGAGGGAGCAGTCATGTAGTCATGAATAATCTGATGCTCCTGTTGTATGGTGATTTATTGTATTAGTCTGTGTTTTGTATTGTTTTGTCTGTATTGTTTTGTGAGTTTTTGCATTTTAAGCTATGTATCTATTCATGAGTTTTTTTTCCTCTACTGTCTTTTATGTAAGTGTTGAGTTATTGTATTTAAAAGAAGGGTCCTCTAGTGACATGCATTGCTTATTAAATTAGGCTATACAATCTGTGGTGTGTGGCGTACGTCTATGCTACATACTTGTCCCTATACAAATAAACATAAATAATAATACTACCCACATTATTATAATACAAAGAAAATCGGCAAAGTATCCCTTTAATGTATACAGACTTGCAATATGGCCAAAAGTACATGGACATCCCTGTGCATATGAGTTTGGCCTTGTAGTGCATAAAAAAAAAAAAAACACCCACCAGTGACTCTAATTTTCCGTTTATACTTTGTTTTGACAATATCAAATCAGTAAAAGTTTTGACCAATTAAATGATTCATTATTCAAGTAGTTACCTCTATTTAAAAAGAAAACAGTTCTTGAGGTGAGCACGTTGGATGTGTGCTTACAACCAGTATGAGACCTTTTCTGATTATATTGCATGTTTCTGCGTGTGTGCTGGTTGTTTTACCTCCAGGTAGTCAAATCCACACTGGCTGTGGCTCTCCAAGTCGAAACTGTCAAAGAACAAGGAGATGTAGCTGTTCTGGGGCGCTTTCAGGACGATGGTGCAGTCCTGGTTGTGGGGGTAGGCGTCGGGCCAGCCCGGACTCTTCAGGTAGCCGTACTCCTGTTCGTAGGTCCGACTACAGCCTGGAAATCACCACCACAGACCCAGTCAGAGCACTGCTCTGGAACCACGTCCCCTCAGTACCCATCATGTGCTACTATTTCATAGGGCTGTGCAATTAATCAAATTTGAATCGCTATTACGATTTCAGCTCCTAACGAAAAAAAAGTTTTAAAGTGCAGTTTTCTGCTGATATTTGCAAAGCAATTGCAACATCTTTCCAAAAGTCAATGAGTATTTGTGTTAAATTATCGTGATTTCAATGTTGACCAAAATGAAAACCCGGTGTGCGGTGTTTATTGGGACTATTTCTTCGGGAAAAGGAGTCAGTGAAAACTGTGACAGTGTGTTCTCTGGATTATCCAGAGAAACATGGATGCCGTTTTTGGAAAGAGATGTTGACTTCTGTCAAATGCTGTGAGCAGCACAAATAAAATCCCATTAACCTCCATTGTACTGGGTTGAAGGACGTCTCAGAGCCAGATATCTCACAACCCGGAAAATGAAACTAAAACTATCTGCATGGATCGACGCCACTTATGGGAAAAGGAAAATAATGTATTTTCTTCTGTAATTTGGGAGACTCAACTAAATTGAAATGTAATTTCCTGAGTGTGTCAGGTGCTGACAGATGGGAAGCTGTGAATATTCTATCCATTGGCAGCCAGTTACTGTTTAGGTCAAAGATTAATTTAAATTCTTTTTTTTTTTAAACCAAACTTGTACACATTTAATTAGTTGATATTTATGTTTTGCTTCTCATCTTGCCACAGGTGTACTACAGGTACCTACTGGCGATCTGATAGGTGAACCTCAGGCCATTTCCGGTCATGAAGGTGTCAGATTTGAAGTGCAGGAGGAGTGTTCTGCTATAGCTGTAGAAGTCTGGAGGATGAGCATCTGATGCACAGAACTTATGTGACTGCCCATTGTCTCCCTGGAAACACAATAATTCAGGATGGATTATTAAAGAATGGATATTACAATCAGTGTTTCCCATAGGTTGACTGCTTTAGCCTGGCAGAGGTGCGGGGGAAATATGTCACTCTTAAAGCTTGTTCACCTGTTACTCGCCTTATTTCCTTACGAGCAGCAAGTAAACTTCACAGAGAACAACAAGGGCAAAATGGAATAACCGATCTGTTTTAAGTGAATATTCTCAGCTTAAAACACAGATTCCGTCATTGTGAAGATAAGTCTGGCAATGCCAGACTACCTGTAGGCTTTACAGTTACAGACAACGTTATCTTCACTTCACCTGTTCAACTGACTTTAGTAGTTTAGATAACACATTTGACTGTCCTGCTGTTACAGACGTGAACTAACCACAGACTGCTGTCTCGTGCAGTGACTCGCAGCAGTGAGCCGCTGCAGAATGAATATTTGGCCTAATGTTTGGCATTAAACATTTTTTTTGTGGCGTGGCAGGGGTTCCTGTTGGCCTGGTGGCCCGCCAGGCCTGTACAGTTATAGGGGAAACACTAGTCTCGCTTTGCCAGACGTTCCTCTACAATGCTGCAACGGAGGGTCTGGCTAGTCCACACAGCATTCCTGGATAGGAGAGAAACGTGCTCTGGTTTATTGGCATTTTCTTTAAACCAATCACAATCGTCTTGGGCGGTGCTAGGCGCCGGACAGAGCAACGGCACCACTGCAAAATAGCCTCGGGAAGGAACTTGTTTTGGTACATGTGCACGTCCAAAAGTTGTTTCCAGCTAATTTAAATAGCTCCCGTTACTGTATTGTGTGAACAGTTCACTTCATTTAATATTGTATATAGCGTTTTCTTTTGTGTGAAATTCTGCAGAGCCACCATACCTGCATTGCGATTGGTTTAAAGAAATGCAAGCAACTCCTGACGTTTATTCTCCTATCCAGGAATGCTCTGTATACTAGCCAAACCTTTCTAGCGCTGTGAAGATAGAGCTGGCAATGTGAGACTAGATGTTAGGTTAGCTGCTGTCCTTTGTAACTCGGTTTCACCTGGTGACTACGTTTACATTCACATAATATTCCGTTTTTTGCCGTAATTCCGGAAAATACGTTATTCCGACTGAGCTGTTTACATGGCTAATGAAAGAGAATATTCCACTAATATTTGCTGCATTAAATGCAGCCGTACATTTTCAAAGTTTTCCACCGGTGGTGGACTTGTTCGACCGAGCGAACAAAGCCTCCCCTTTTCATTCCTTCAACCAGCTTCTTGAAAAGGTCTGGTTGGCTGGTTGGTTTTGTATACAACAACCATAACAACACACAGAGCTGACGGTTATCTGTAAACTGGCTGTAAACTGTGGTAAAAACCCAGATTGAGACGCATTTTCCAAATGCGCTGTTTACATGTCCAAAGAATGCCTCTAAATCCTGAATAATACCGACATATCACACAAGCCTTAATCAGAAAATGCTAAACTGGGAAAGACGCCTTATTTGGAATATCCAAACGGAGTATGCTGTTTACATGACCTGGATCAAATTCAGAATATTGTCATGTTCGAAATAATAGTGGAATAGAATATTAGTATGCATGTAAATGTAGTCAATAAATGCCCAAACCAGAACTGACCTGATCTCGGCCTGAGCCTCCTCATGTATCCACATTTAAAGGCCAACATGACACTCACCACAGGCCAGTCCTTAATGTCCAGGTAGTTTGTGGAGCAGCTCTGGCTGGGCTGGAGGACAAAGGTCTCAACTGACACTTTAATGCTTTCCAGGGCTGGAGCATCCAGAATCCAACGGCAGGACGTGTAAGGAGGATAGGCATTGGGGAAGGAAGGTGAGGTCAGGGTCTGGATGGAGGTGGTAGCATTCAGAGTCCCGCCGCATAACACTGAGGGGGAGCAGGCATATTGACAGGTTTGGTAAATGCACATAATTGAAAGTATAGCAGAAACACAGACAGTGGAGTGGAGTAACAGACAGTACATGTAAACTATGACTGGACTCCTGGCCAATGAGGCAGCTGCAGATGGGGTTTTGAACACCAAACAGTCATTTTGGGGTAAGTATTGGTTTTAAGTGAGCAAGCTGGTGTTGTTAAGCCTTGTTTAGAGTGTAGTAAGAAGAGTGCGGAGTAGGAAGTGTCTTACATGGCACAGCTCTGTAGGTAGCATTGAAGCCTGATCTTTGTACTACGTTATCAGTGACAAAGTGAATCGTCAGGAAGTTTCCACTGGATGTAAAATTGGCAGGGATGGTGTTTCCACAAAATTTCCCAACCAGAGGGAAGTTAGTGTTGTCACCATCATACACCTTATGGAGATACACAGACATTGACAAACATAAACGAAAAGTAGCAAAAAGCAGCCATTTTTGGCATAGTGTTTTTGCCAATGTAGTTTGTCCTACAGTACTTTAGTATTACAAGCAAGACAAAAAACAAAAACCTCTGATTATTATACTTAGCATCATGAATTGCAGAAATGCATCAACACAGAAGCAAATCTACAACGTAAGTTGAAATAATGTAATACCAATCAAAATGATCATTAGTTAGTAGGGATGTAATGATACACTCAACTCACGATTTAATTTGATACCATTCACAATTTTAAGTTCACAATACGATTTTTGGGGGGGCTTTTTTACCTTTATTTGATAGTGAATAGACAGGAAAGGAAGGAGAGAGAGAGGCGATGGCACGCAGTAAAGGGCTGCAGGTTGAATTCAAACCTGGGCCTCTGCAAAGGACTCAGTCTACATGGGGCCCACGGTTTACTCAGGGTGAGCCAGAGGCCGCCCCATAATACTAACAATTCTAACAATTGTTTTTAACAGAACAAGCTGCAGAAAAATTACTTTTTCCTTTATTTATTTGTATGTATATATATAAAAAATATATATATAAATGTACAAAACAACAGATGTGTCCTCTTATCTAAATTGATTTTTATCTTAAATAACAAAAGATAAATAAAACAGAGAATGCCTTGTTCATTGTGGGCAAACTTTAGTGACTTATTTAAAATGCAATAAAAATTACTTCTAACAGCAACTTATTCTATTAGTCATTTGCTGTTAAACGTCAAAAAAGAAGAAATACTAGATTGCAGGAGGATATTTTACAACAACAATGAATGCAACACAAGCTTGACTTGAACGCACCCTGCTGTCTTAAAATGCAGCTAGTGTCTTTAGCTGCAGACTGTTGTATGTCCCGCTGTTGGAATCCTTTCCAGTGAAATACAGCCATACTTTACACTGTTTAGCTGTTGGCATTTTAACTGTGTTTAAGCTAGCTAATTATTGGTAGGCTAACTTTACCTGCTGTGTAATGGTATTTCTTTTAAGAACAATTCTTTTGAGCATTTCTGCCTTTATTCATCAGGACAGCTATGCAGAGGGAGAGAGAGGGTGAATACACGCAGGAAATTGCTGGATTCGAACCCTGGGCCTCTGCGACAAGGAATGAACCTCTACATCTGGGAGTGCGCTCTACCAAATGAGCTACACAGGCACCCCCCCTGCTGTGCAATGTTAAGTAACCCTATGATCAACTAGTTGTAATCTTTCCTGATGCATCGTTACATCCCTATTAGTAAGTTATCATTAGTTCACACTAGCAACCTACCGATTAAGCATTATGCAGTCTCTGCTTCCTACAGTTCATTGATGTTGTCACACCAACACCTAATCTTATGATTAGAATTTTGCAGTTGGAAATCATTTCTTTTGAATTGTTGCAACAGCATCACACAAAATAGCTATATCTGGTGTCATAGTCAGCTATGATGTTCTAATGACAGATAAGTAATATCTGCCATTAATATTTACAACGGCCGGGGGTTCTTTACGTTGAGATAGTCGTAGCGGCAATTAAGGGAGTTCTCAACGTCGAAAGAAGTGAATGTCAGGTTAATGGCCCTGTTGACCGGCATCTCAATGGTCCACAGGCAGTCCATCCTGGGCTCGTAGCGCCCATCCAGATCTGGATCTGGAGAACCAAACATGCCCATGGGCATGGACAGGTAGCCACCACATCCCTGTGCTGGACCTGCAGGCAATTCAGCAAACAAACACTGATCAAAACTAAAACGTAGTAAATGATATTATTCATATAATTTACTATATCAAATGTTAAACAGTGTTATAGTGTTGATACAAACTTCTTTTCACTATAATAATAATCCACATTTCACTGTCCAATAGTGATGGCCAAATAAAGCCTCATGAAGCTTCATGAACCATTTTATTTATTTCCTGACCCCACTAGATGGCACTCTTGGTTAAAAAAAAAAAACGCAAACAAAAGCACAAGGAATGGCAATTAAGTGTGCTTTCAACTCTTTGTTGAACAGAGAGTGCCTTCTAGTGGGCTCAGAAAATAAAGACAATGATTGACAAGGCTTTGTTTAGCCATCACTACTGTCCATCTATATGTTAAGTATGTTCCAAATAATCTGAAATGTGAAGTGTCTTGTATAAAATTCAGATGTGATTTAATACACTAAACCATATACTGTACATGCGTCTCCATGGCCAGATCACACTGATTGCAAACCATTTTGGCTTTCCCGATCTACATGTAATCGGGAAATCTCTAGAATGGTGGAGGTGGTACCTACTAGTGATGTCCAAATGAAGCTTCAAGAACCATTGGTTGTATTTGTTGACCCCACTAGATGGCGCTCTTGGTTTAAAGAAAAAGGCTCAAGGAATGGCAATTCAGTGTGCTTTCAAACCTTTGTTTGACAGAGAGAGCCATCTAGTGGGCTTAGGAAATGCTTTATGAAGCATCATTTGGACATCACTGGCAAGTACTATCCATAAACTAACACATGGATAGATCGCATTTAACCACCTCTGGAGGTGATTTGAACAATTGGAATTCAATCTATCTCAAATGGGTCTTGGATGCTTTTTTAGCGAAGCTAGCAGACAGGCAACTGGATAGGTCTGCACCTTCAAAAGAGCAATATCAAATGAAAGCATAATTGCCTTATGGTACGTCCTGCTTGTATATCTGTCTTATAGCAGGGTCCTGTGTCAAAATCTACATGACGCGTCAGTGAGTGCCCACAGCTAATTTCGCTTTTTTGCATGCATGAGCTGCTAACAATTGGAAATAGCTACTCCATCCTCAACTGCCATCACAAATTCAGTAACATTGACCTACCGAGTGTCTCACTGTAAGTAGCCCTCCAACCAATCCCATTCACTGTGGCATCTGTCCTGAAGACGATGAACAACTGGTTGGTGGAGGAGCGCAGATCGGGTGGGAGCACTGCACCGCAGAACTGCCCCAACAAGGGCGCCAAGGTGTCCTGTCCATCATACACTGCCACATAGTCATAGTGACAGGAAGAAGATGCCTCCAGGTGGAAGGTGTTAAACCTAGGGAGAGAGAAAAGGATGATTTAAAAAATTTAAAAAACTAGTTCTCTGGAGATTTTAAAGTTCTTTTGCACAAACAGCCTGATACCCAAGTCCAGCCACCAGTTTGTACTGTGGCCACAAAGAGCCTGTCCAGTACAAACTTGATCCAGCCTAATGCTGTGTTTGCACCACCTGCGTTTCGCGCGAAAGTCAATGCAAAGATGCAAATACCAAACCAATGACGCGATAGAAGTGAACACATGAAATTTGCATTATTCTCGGATCCATGTGAGTTCAAATATTTCAATTTGAGCGAAACTTGCATGAGTAACGCAACGTGAAGCCAATGGGGACCAACAGGGAATGCTTTGATTTTTTCAAAAATGTTTGTGGTCAGAAAATTCCATAAAAATATGAAACAAAAATTCAAACTACATTTTACAGGGCGCCTGGGTAGCTCACCTGGTGGAGAAGCCACCCATATATTCTGCATAGTCTGTCTGCCTCTCCTCCCTCTCCACCACTTCCACTACCTCCTATAACAATAGTTATGTACTGACTGTCCACTGGCCCACTGTTTACTGGCTATATTAGCCCATATGCACAACCCCTCCCTTTATCCTTGCACTACTGGACTTATTTGCACTACCACCATGACACACTCTCATAAAGAACCTTACCACAGAGCACCTTATGCACAATATAATTGCCCTGTCACTGCAAGTGTCTCATGTATGTCTAAAAATCCACATGAATGTACTAATGGATGTATAAACATCCATTAGTACATTCATGTGGATTTTTTATTTAGTTTATTTAGTATCTTTACTTTTATTGTCCATATTATTGATGTGGATTTGTTTTTTTTTGTATTTGTTATTTGTTATTTTATCATCCTGTTATGATGTACAGTGAGGAAAATAAGTATTTGAACACCCTGCTATTTTGCAGGTTCTCCCACTTGGAAATCATGGAGGGGTCTGAAATTGTCATCGTAGGTGCATGTCCACTGTGAGAGACATAATCTAAAAAAAATATCCAGAAATCACAATGTATGATTTTTTTAACTATTTATTTGTATGATACAGCTGCAAATAAGTATTTGAACACCTGAGAAAATCAATGTTAATATTTGGTACAGTAGCCTTTGTTTGCAATTACAGAGGTCAAACGTTTCCTGTAGTTTTTCACCAGGTTTGCACACACTGCAGGAGGGAGTTTGGCCCACTCCTCCACACAGATCTTCTCTAGATCAGTCAGGTTTCTGGGCTGTCGCTGAGAAACACGGAGTTCGAGCTCCCTCCAAAGATTCTCTATTGGGTTTAGGTCTGGAGACTGGCTAGGCCACGCCAGAACCTTGATATGCTTCTTACAGAGCCACTCCTTGGTTATCCTGGCTGTGTGCTTCGGGTCATTGTCATGTTGGAAGACCCAGCCTCGACCCATCTTCAATGCTCTAACTGAGGGAAGGAGGTTGTTGCCCAAAATCTCGCAATACATGGCCCCGGTCATCCTCTCCTTAATACAGTGCAGTCGCCCTGTCCCATGTGCAGAAAAACACCCCCAAAGCATGATGCTACCACCCCCATGCTTCACAGTAGGGATGGTGTTCTTGGGATGGTACTCATCAGTCTTCTTCCTCCAAACACGGTTAGTGGAATTATGACCAAAAAGTTTTATTTTGGTCTCATCTGACCACATGACTTTCTCCCATGACTCCTCTGGATCATCCAAATGGTCATTGGCAAACTTAAGACGGGCCTTGACATGTGCTGGTTTAAGCAGGGGAACCTTCCGTGCCATGCATGATTTCAAACCATGACGTCTTAGTGTATTACCAACAGTAACCTTGGAAAAGGTGGTCCCAGCTCTTTTCAGGTCATTGACCAGCTCCTCCCGTGTAGTCCGGGGCTGATTTCTCACCTTTCTTAGGATCATTGAGACCCCACGCGGTGAGATCTTGCATGGAGCCCCAGTCCGAGGGAGATTGACAGTCATGTTTAGCTTCTTCCATTTTCTAATGATTGCTCCAACAGTGGACCTTTTTTCACCAAGCTGCTTGGCAATTTCCCCATAGCCCTTTCCAGCCTTGTGGAGGTGTACAATTTTGTCTCTAGTGTCTTTGCACAGCTCTTTGGTCTTGGCCATGTTAGTAGTTGGATTCTTACTGATTGTATGGGGTGGACAGGTGTCTTTATGCAGCTAACGACCTCAAACTGGTGCATCTAAATTAGGATAATAAATGGAGTGGAGGTGGACATTTTAAAGGCAGACTAACAGGTCTTTGATGGTCAGAATTCTAGCTGATAGACAGGTGTTCAAATACTTATTTGCAGCTGTATCATACAAATAAATAGTTAAAAAACCATACATTGTGATTTCTGGATTTTTGTTTTTAGATTATGTCTCTCACAGTGGACATGCACCTACGATGACAATTTCAGACCCCTCCATGATTTCCAAGTGGGAGAACTTGCAAAATAGCAGGGTGTTCAAATACTTATTTTCCTCACTGTATGTGTATGTTGCGTGTCATGTCTGTAAGCTACGGGGACGTTGAATTTCCCCTTGGGGATTAATAAAGTATCTATCTATCTATCTATCTATCTATCTATCTATCTATCTCTACATTACCAGTCAAAAGTTTGAACACACTTTCCCATTCAAGTGAATGAGAAACCTTTGACTTGTACTCTATCTATCTATCATATAGAGGTTTTCTCCTCGGCGCAGCGGCCGCAGGTTCGACTCTGCCCTGTAGCCCTTTACTCATTCCCCTTCTCTTTCCCCGTTCATGTCTTCAGCTGTCCTATATAAATTAAGGCCTAAAATGCCCCAAAAATTATCTTGAAAAAATAAATAAATAAAAAGTCATGTTTTACATTACTTTCCTAATTGCCTCAGGTTTGTTTTCCTCAAGTGACAAATATGGTGGCATTCAATTTGATTTGGTTATGTGTACATAGCAAGAACATAATGCTAGAATATGGCAATAATCTGCAGAATATGAGAGTAATATTTTCACACTAAACTAACTTTCGATCTCTATCCTCCTGTTCTCTCTTTACATTTCTCATATATGTTTGTAGTACCAAGTTATGCGTAGTTTATGAATGCTAGATTGATGCTAAAGATAATGTCTGTCATTTTTACAAAAAGAGATGTGTTTATGTTGTGAGTTGTATCTTTTCTTTCAAAAAAGAAAAAAAATGTTAATCACGAAAAATTGTATGTCTAAAATACACTTTCAGTTTTCCACTCTGGTCCTTTAATCCAAGTAATGCAGTTGGTGTACTCAGCGCAGTCTTACTTGAGATCCATAACTCGGTCTGCACGGACCATGATATGGTAGGTACAGTTGATGTTGTGGTGGTAGTCGGTCATGGAGAGCGCTGGACTGCTCACTGTACCCGCAGTGCTGTTGAAGAAACCCCCACATGCTGCACACACACACACACACACACACACACACACACACACACACACACACACACACGCACACACACACACACACACACACACACACACACACACACACGTAGTGCGTTTCACTATCTTTGTGGGGACCCGTCATTGACATAATGCATTCCCTAGCCCCTTACCCTAACCTTAACCATCACAACTAAATGCCTAACCTTAACCCTTACCCTCACCCTAACCATAACCTAATTCTAACCCTAATCCTAAAACCAAGTCTTAACCCTCAAACAGACCTTTAACCTTGTGGGGTCCAGCATTTTGGGCCCACAAAGCTGTCTGGACCCCACAAGTATATTGCACTCCCGGTTTTTGGACCCCATGAATATAGTTAAACAAGAACACACACACACACACACACACACACACACACACACACACACCCACACACACACACCCACACACACACACACACAGTCGTGTTTTCCATCATTTAAGAGGAAATTACATTGACTTTCATTCATTTCCTAGACACTGACACTAACCATAACCGCTACTTGCGGTTAATTCTAACCTCTTATCTTACCTCAAACCAAATCTTCCCCTTAAATTGTAATGATTCACGTTATGGGGACTTGCATTTAGTCCCCAAAGGAAGGCGAGTCCCCACAATGTAACTGTGAAAACAGGTTTATGTCCTCAAAACACAAGTAATACACACACTGTACCCCTAACTTTGTTTCTGTGACTTGTTTTGGATAAATACTGCATAGCATTGCATAGTGCAATGGTTTACCCGTGACCTGAACCTCACTATAAGTCATGGCAGTGACCCTCCTGTAGGGGCATACCTGGGACTAGCCGCAGTTGTGAAATTCCATGAACCAATCCAACTTTAACAACATACATTTGACTGACAACTTTGTCCAAAGTCCTTAAATTCTCACCTTGTTTTTGTTCACTACAACTGCCAATGGCTTTATTTCATCATTAGAATATAGCAAATATTTCTCCTCTTCATTACTTACGAATGGCACTGTATTCTGCCATGAAGCCACGGTCCTCGATCACGGAGTCAGAGTAGAAGTGGAGTAACATGGGGCCAAAGCTGAAGAAGGGCCCTGGGATGCTGCTACCACACACAGTGGCGATAGCAGAGCCACTAGTAACCAGGCTGTAGATCTTCAGCCCATCATACAGACAGGTGGAGTGTGCTAGACAACAGGAAAAACAGACTGTATACTAAACACATATGTTTATCAAACAACAAAGAGTACAAAACATTAAATTCCAAATGTTCCAAAAGGGAGATGAGACTTCTGCAGATGATTCGTTGTCCGTATGCTACACTTGCCTTCTACTTGGAAGACTTTAAAGGTGAGGACAACCACAGTCTGTTGTCCGGCGTCTATGGTGTAGTTGCAGTTGGAGTAGTCAGGGTAGTCGGCTGGATAATTTGGAGAAACCACACGGCCGCTGGGAGCAGAGAAGTTTGCACCGCACCCTGATGAACAGAAGACATCACATTTGCTTTGCATTTTGTTGGGACTGACCACATCATACCTCACTGCAACACTGAAGTACCCACCATCTAAGGCACTTGTCAAAATCAAGGCCCGTGGGCTAAATCCGGCCCCTCTCAGATTTTTAGCCAGCCAGGTTAGGTTCACAATACACTTTGAACTTTTTCGGAAGTTTTTGTCACTCTTTCCGAATTTTTTGTCACTTTTTACGACGTTGTTGTCACTTTTTACGACAATTTGGTAACTTTTTACGACAATTTGGTAACTTTTTACGACGTTTTGGTAACTTTTTCCAATGTTTTTGGCACTTTTTCCAACGTTTTTGGGTGTTTTTTTTCTATGATGGCTGAGGAACATTTTCCTGACTTTTTAAGGGATTTATGTCGACCAAACTGTAAATGAGAAGACTATATGAGACATGCAGTGGTGACATTAAAGAATGGCTTGTTTATTGCTAAGGCCATAAGGTCAAAATTAAAGAATTTATTAATATTGTAATAACAATAACTTGAAACTATAACTTAATTCACCAGTAAATTGCTGGTAAATGACAAAAACAACCAGCAGATGGGAAAATTGTATTTTGCAATAACATTGAATGCACCACAAGGCTTATGCTACTAGTTTCAGTGACGGCATTCACCTGTTGTTTTTCCGACAACAGCAGCTGCAGACTGTTGTACGTCTCGCTGTTGGAATGCTCTACAGTGAAATATAGTCACACTTTACACCGTTTAACGTTAGCTATCAGCATTTTAACCGTGTTTAATCCAGCTGCTAGCTAACGTTAGACTAACGTTACCTGCTGCCAAGTGTAATGTTAACAAGCTTCACATGCAGCGATGCTTCTGTTGCCTCCAACATCTGTTTCGGAACATCACAAAGCAGCGTAGACATCTAAGTAGCACTGAAATGAGGCACCAAAATCAGCATTGCTATTCTGTCCGGTAGATACCGGTTGTTTAGGCACCGTTGCCATAATAGCACCGGGTTTCGGTACCCAACCCTGCTGCCTGGTTCTTACTGGTGCTGAAGGAGGCTGAGAAACCTCTGCCAGGGGCTCCAGTGCCCTGGAACCGGCTTGTGATGATGTTATATGGAGCAATGACGGGGCCCGGCGCCACCGAGCCACAGCCTGTTGACAGCAGAGCCTGGGTATTTTGGGTCTGACCTGACCACACCTGCAGGAAAATACATACTGATTCAGAAACGGTTGTCAAATGGAAAAAAAAATGTAAAGATGCTGTACACATCTGTACACTCAGATTTACTTGGCAACTTTTGCTCATTGCCATTTTCAAAATACAGTTAGAGGCAACTGTAGAGAAACTTTTTTTAGAATCTGTGAAAGAAATCCTGTTCTTCTGCCTCCCCCAAGTGCTTCTTATGGCACTAGCGCCCCAAATGAAAACAACCAATCAGAGCCGAGGAGTCTTTAACGCAGTGTCAATGACTGCTTGTGAACTGCGATCAAACTGTCAAACTTGTCAAATATGAATCAAGATTCTGTTACTGCATTGCCGATTTCTTACCTCAAGCACCGTTCACTGGCTCCGGCCAGATTTTACAGCTAAACTGTTTTTTTCCCCAAGTCCTGTCCATCGATTCTATTGGTTGTGATAACCTTGATGTACTCACCAAAAGTAATTGCTGTACTGAGAACTCAGAACACAGCAACATCATTTAAAAAAAAGGTCCAAGTGGGCAAGCTAGTACATTATTATCTTAAGCTAATGTTAGCATAACTGCTGCCACATTTACAGCAATGTCAATTTCTCTTGCCTCTCTTTTTTTTCTTTTTCTCTTACCTTCCTCCACAGCGCTGCGGAGGAAGGTCTGGCTAGTCCACACAGCATTCGGGGTTGGGGGAAAAACGTGCTCTGGTTTGTTGGCATTTCTTTAAACCAATCACAATCGTCTTGTGCTGAGCTAAGGAACGAGCCGCGGCCACAGTGTCGCTGCAAAATAGCCTCAGGAAGGAACTTGTTTTGGTGGAACGTGTACATTCAAAAGTAGTTTTAGTCGTGCAACAGAAAACTCAGATTGGACAGATAGTCTAGCTAGCTGTCTGGATTTACCCTGCAGAGATCTAAGGAGCAGTTAACCATAGTCCTCATAAATCCACTGGAGTTTAGAACGGCAACACAAAGAAAGAGGAAGGTGATGGACATCCGGCGGCACCGGAGCAATCCCAGAAGTGGAACAACTAGTTTCTCTAAAAAGCAGCTGGTATGACCATCATAAAGAAACTGCAGTGTGTATTAGTGCCTGAACTAACACATCATTTGAAAATGTTTCTGCTGTGGTTCAGTGCTGGCACCTTGATGTAGCTGCTCTGGCAGGTCCCAGTGCTGTCTGGAATCTGGAAATCGCTGTTGAAGCTCATCTCCAGGTGGCTCCCCTCATGGGCAATGATACGCCAGGAACATTCCACATTGGCTGGGAAATTCTGGGGATAGTTTGGAGACTTGATTGTTCCCGTATCAGCATGGATCACCCCTCCACAGCCTGGACATGGAAAAAAAATTGACAGTAATGTATAAATGATCATACAAATATTATGACCGAAAGATTGAGAACACTGATACAGTTGGAGATAATGGTAATAATAATAATGGAGATCATTTTCCTTCACTTATACAGTCTATGCGTCAACCCACCTGAGGAATCAGCAGACCAGGAGGCCACAAAGCCTCCTCCGGACACAATATGGTCCGCCAGGAAGACTACAGCGAGCTTGTTGGATCCTGACTGGATTGTTCCTGGGGAGGTGGTCCCACAGTACTGGCCAATAACAGGGGAGCCAGGGGAGCCTCCATTGAAGATGGTGACAGAGTCCCAGCCACATTGAGGGTGAGGCTCCAGGTGAAAGTAGCTGAAGGTTAGCTGCAGTAAGACAGGGATGTGGAAACCAAGGAATTTATTAACAACGTAGTTGGCTACTGAGCAGTAGGTCCTCAGGTTGAACAACCTCAGCAGAATCTGGACACACAAACAGTGATCTCTGCCTCAGCACACTGATTCTTACGTATTTAAATGGAGTTGATCAATGCTGATCCAGCTGAAGGTAATATGGGAAGTCAACAGTGGTCAAGGACCGCTAAACTGACCCAAATTAAATCACGGAACCCCATTTAATAAGATTTTGTCCCAAAAAAGAAAGGAAAAAGTCCTAATAGTCTAAGAAAAAACACGTAATATTTTGAGAAAAAAATTTAGAAATTCAAGAACAAAATTTGGAATATTATAGGAACAAAATTGTATTATTTCAAGAAAAAACTCATATTTTATGAAAAAAAAGTCTGAATATTTTCCATCTGAAAGGATTTTTGCTTTTAGATGTTCATCACACAAAGTGTTGAAACCAATCACCAAAACAGTCATACATTCTGCCATTGTGTTACTTATGGAAGGAATTATGGTGAAAATAAATGATTCCCCTTTTCCGCCTGCAGACAGTATATCCCTGTTAACTCCCTCCATTCTTTGAGTTCAGTCATGGTGCCGACTCACCGTAATAGTGTGGCCCACTGGGGCCTCGAGCAGCCAAGCACAGCGACTGGGGCTGGGGTAGATGTTGGGGTAGCCAGGACTGGATAACCCCCCTGCATCACCTGTCTGCCAGCCTCCACACTCTGCAGAGAGAGAATGATCCATATAAGGACTTTGCTGATAACAATATGCCTGATGGATTAGACAAAACTAATGCCACATTTAAGCCATATCTCTGTCTTACCAGAGAACAAGTACTTGGCCTTGAAGCCCAGGTCTCCCTGGGAGGAGTCTGTCTTGAAATGGACCCAGAGCACTGGGGTGAAGACCACAATGGGAAGGTTGAGGGTGGTCTGCCCACAAAACTTGGCTAACAGCTCCCCATCATTGTCACCTAAGGGAGGGGGTGGAAAGTTTAATAAAAGCAAAACATGAAGACAGATATAATCCATCCATCCATCCATCTATCCATCTATCCATCCATCCATCTTTCCATCCATCCATCCATTATCCATCCATCCATCCATCCATCCATCCATATATCCAGGCACTCAACTTAAAAGTACGTGTTGGCCGACATGCTTTGGTGTACTTTTAAATGTCTTGCCAAATGAATTAAAGGCCTTTTATTTTCTGTAACCAACCTTGAGTGCCTGGATGTGGATTTATTTATGACTTTTTGGATCATAACTCGTCCTCCTCTCAGTAAACAAACGGTCAACTTAACACATTAAAGCTTACAGAGAAGTGGGATTTGGGAAAAGTCTGACTTAAAGATACTCAGCCTGTCACCTGTATCCCTAGCTTAGGTTTTCAGACAGTGATTTCCAAGAGGGTGGAGATTGATGAACTCAACTGTCAACTTCAAAACACCAACATTGCATACGCTCCAATATTATAGACTACTTTTGAAACACTAGAATGAATGAAATGAAATGCATGTGTCTCTGTGTGGCACTCACCTAAGCGGAACTGGAGGTAGTCTGCGTCACAGGTCTGGTGGTTCTCCAGGTGTAGGTCCTCTATCAGTACCACGATAGAGGAGTTGACGTGCTGTGGGTTCTGGATCAGCCACTCACAGTTGAGGTTGTTGCTGTAGTTGGACACCAGGTAGCCGGGGGACGTGAAGTTCCCACCCGCTGGGTTGTTCAGGACTCCACCACACTCTGAGGAAAGGCAACATAGAAATGTAGGAGCACAATAAGATATACATGACAATTCATATTACAAACAGTAAAACACAATACAATTCAACAGCAGCACAAACTGCATCCTGCATAATTACCATAAAGTTGAATCAAGACTTTTCTTTTAAAGTTTCAACAACAAACTGAACATTTATGAAGGATGTATTGCAGGCTGTTGTATTAGACTGTCTTAGGTAAGATAAGAGACTTTATTGATCCCACACTGGGGAAATTCCCTTGTTACAGCGTTAAATAATCAATCCAAGCTATCTCACATGTATACACATAAAAGCAAGCATGTTAATGAAGTAAATTAAGCTTCTCAATGGCCACAGAGATAAAAGAAGCCCTGGCTCGCCTTGTTGTTGTTATGGATAGGCCTGTAACAATTATTACATAATTGTCTAATTGTTAATTTTTTCACATAATTGTGGTGTTTATTAGCTAAGGTCTTAAGGTGTGATTTTGTTTAGATATGCCAAATTGTTGATTTTGTTTAGATATGCCAACATTTATATAAGTGATTATTGGTCGGACTATATATTTTTATTTCAATTGTTAGTTGTTGGCACTTGACCCTATACACGGTCATAGCAACAAAAATGACAAAGTGGGGGGGGGAATACAGTTCCCAAAAAATATGATATGATAATAAAGAGGTGTTGTTTACTTCATAGGCTGTGTACTTGTGTTATTACATTATTATTTTTTATTATATTATGTTATTACAAAAGATGTATGCTGGAATTCATTCAAAACTTTAATTCGCAATTATTTCTGAGACAATTAATTGTACAGCAACATTTGGAACTGTTACAGCTCTAGTTATGGATTGAGGTACGGATGAATATGCAGCACTGTTACAAAACGTGTTTTGATCATTCTAAATATGTGGTACTGTAGCTAGTGGTTTAGTTTGAGTTTTGGTCACAGGGAGTATCTAACCTGCAGGCTCCTCAGAGGAGTAGGAAGCCGTAAAGCCGCCGTTGGACACAGAAGCGTCAGAGCGGAACACAACGGTCATGGTGTTGCCGGAGGAGCGCACCTGCGTGCCTGCCGGTACTGTACCGCAGAGTTTCTGCAGGCGTGGGGCATCGGCCGCCAACCCGTTCAGTATCTACAACACACAGAGGTTATCGTGTAGACATCAGTGTGGGGTACTCCTTTGGAGTTATGCTGTAAATGTAGGTGTGAGTGTTCGGAGTGGGGATTTACACCAAGAGGACTGCACAGAACATTAAGACGTAGTTATAGGTTTAACAGGGATTACAAACAGTCACAATAAAGTAAGACACTATGACATATACAATTACTGGTGATGTCCAAATGATGCTTTATGAACCCTTTTCTTTATTTTCTGAGCCCACTAGATGGCGCTCTCTGTTCAACAAAGGGTTGAAAGCACACTGAATTCATTCCTTGGGCTTTCTTTTTTTAAAACCAAGAGAGCCATCTAGTGGGCTCAGAAAATGAATAAAATGCTTCACTAAACAGGTTGGGCTCGGACATAAATATCTTACTGCCTGTCAGGCTCGGGCCGAGTTCGGTTACTGCTCTGTCGGATGCGGGCCGGGCTCGGACAGGTCCGATCTGCCCTATAGTCACCACTTAAACACATTTGAAGTTAAGGAATTCAGCGGACGAAGATGGATGGATGGATGGATGAATTCATTTGTGATGTGATAAGCATAAAGAATCAATAAATGACTAGGGGTCGGAAAAGAAATCGAAAATATGTCATGTATGTTTTGTGATTTTGTTTGCAATGAGTTTTAAATTTGATTATTTTCCCTAGAATCAATATTTTATAATTTATTTATTATTTACCAACGATTCACCTAAATATGTTCCCTTTTCTTTTGGTACCGCCGATCGGCACCCATGTATTGTGAAAGGATCGAAACAATCGGACAAAGGCATAACATCCCAGCCCTAGTAATTCATTTCTACTACAAATTAAACTCCTGTGGTGACCGACTAGGCGAGCTCACCTGGGAAAAGAAAAGTGATGAAACGTCAGGGAATATTGGCAGAGAAGGACTCACCTCAACGTAGTCATATGCACAGGAAGTTCCAGAATCCTCCAGCCGCAGGTCATCGATGCTGAGCGTGACCCGGCGGCCGAGTGTCACCACCAGCTCCCAGCGACACACCCGGCTGTGGGGGTACAAGTTGGGGTAATTGGGGGAGGAGATAGTTCCTGAGGGAGCATTCAGCTCTCCTCCGCAGACTGAGAGAAAAAGTAAAACAAAGAGAATTTCAACATTTTGTGAGTGAATACATTCATGTATCTCTCTGAGCGTAAAGCAAAATAGACTCAATATTTATGTATTTTTAATATTATTTTTTAGGCATTTTAGGTCTTTATTACAGTAGATAGGAAAGAGGGAGAGAGGGAGAGAGGGGAGAACGACATGCAGCAAAGGGCCATGACACATAAACTCTAACCCAAACAAAAACCTAACTTTAGTGTTAATGATATTAAACAAAGAGAAATGTTCTCCCCTCATCTTAAAATGGTCATAGATCAAGACAAGAGCAGCCTACTTCCTTGTTTACTGCTGCAATGAAACGCTTGGTTACGCTGTAACCTTGGTTCTCTGAGGAAAGACTATTTTTCCAGTCATATTTCTTAATTTAAGTTTTCTTTAAAATAGTGTTCAAATCTCGTCTCGTCTTGTTCTCGTGAACCCAATCTCGTGTCCCGTCCCATGAGCTGAGTGTCTCGTCACACCCCTATTCACTAGCCATTTGGCTGGTGGACAAAAAAGTTAATTTGGAACCCTGACTGCACTTGTAAGTATTATGTTGATGCAATGTAGTTTGTGATTGTGCAACAAAACAATCCTTTTATAATAATCTCTTGGAAACGATCGTACCTTCAACGCTGGCTTCAAACGTCAGACTGAAGCCAGGCGCATTGGCGCTGGTGTCGCTGACAAACCTGACGTAGGCAAAGCTGTCAGACGTGTCCATGGAAGCCGGAAGGGTACTGCCACAGTGTCGGCCAAGGAGGCGTCCTGCAAAACACAGAACAACTCAGGAAATGCATCTGACAGTGGGGACTTGCATCTTTGCATTGCGTCATGGCTTTTGTCTCTACAGTCGTGTCTATTCGCCACAAACAGACAATGCACTAGTTACACTGACGTAAGCAAGCTAACAACACACACAGAGGGTCTGTGAGTGAAACATTTTCAATGGATGCATCTTTGTGAAGCAACTCTAAAACTCAGACAATCATGCTTTTATTTTTTAATTGTACAGTGATTGTAAGTAATCCTGTTGTTTTCTCACCTGAGGCATTGTACTCTCTGATCTCCACATAGTCGGCAGAGCATCCTGAAGAGGACTGCAGGCTGAAGTTCCCGTAACTGAGGGTGAGGTAGTGGCCCGTGGGCCCCTCCAGGTACCACTCACAGCTGGAGCTGTCGGGATAGTTGGATCCTGGGAAGCCAGGGCTGCGGATCGTCCCCCGCTGACCTATGTAGGTGCCTCCACATGTTGCTGCGAGGGGTTGGAGATAGGGTCCTTTAAAAATCCTTTAAAATCCTGATATGAATACTAAAACTAATTTTCACTGTATTTTGTTGAGAGGAAAATGAGTACAATCTAGCCAGGCATTGCCAGACTAATTTGCAAATGTGTATTTTCTCAGTTCATTTTTCGATTTCCAAAGGACGTTATCAACAGTGCAAACTCAAATGCCTTTGGATACAATTAAAAAGACCTACAACCAATTGGAGCAATGAAGCAAGTTGGGGCGGTGCTTGGTCCGTTTTGAAGAAGGAGGGTAAGGGTGGGTCACAAACTTTCTTAACCCTTGTGTTGTCTTCCCGCCAACCTTGAAAAAAACACTTCTTTTTCGACGTTTGTTTTTGCTTTTTCCAACGTTTTAAATTGTTACATTTTTCTTCTACCCATTTTCAGCGCTTATTTCTATGTCCCATATTTTCTGATATAAAATAAAAATTGAAAACGGGTCAATTTGACCTGAAGTCAACACAAGGGTTAAATTACAGCTACACTAAAATGTGTTTTTAAAAACATTTGAGGAGTAAAATGGGTAAAACAGTAACAGAATCTTGATTCATATTTGATCAGCACCGTCTAGTTTGATGGTTTGATCTGCGTTTCGTGAGCTTAGTGTGTTGTGCTTGACGGTTACGTTCCGTAACTGCGTTCAAGCATGACGCTCCTTTGTCAGTCATCCGTCTTAAACCCGCCACGTGAGATAAACGGTTGTGAATGGTCCACCCAAGTTCTATTCGGCTAGAAACCTGTTTGAATGGGAGGGGGGCCAGTCATTTTTGATGGGCAATGAAGGCCTTATGAAGCTTGGTGAACCATTTTCTTTATCTTCTGAGCCCATTAGATGGCGCTCTCTGTTCAACAAAGGGTTTAAAGCACACTGAATTGCCATTGAGCCTTTTCCTTTAAACCAAGAGCGCCATCTAGTGGGCTTAGAAAATAAATAAAATGGTTCACAAAGCTTCATGAGGCTTCATTGGGCTGTCACTACTGGACGTATGTGCCAGAGCAAACGAAACATGAGCTGGTAGATTATACTAAAACCGGTAGTCAAACCTCTGATTTAAAAGGTCTCTCTCGTTTCTCTCTCATTGACACCACAGTATCACAAAAAGAAACGGTAGTAGCAAACAAAGTCTGAAACTGACATCAAGTGGCTCAAAGTGCATGTGAGTATGTGTATCGATATGTACCGATATAGGACATGATGTGTGTTTGTTAGGTCTGAGCCAATGTCATAATAAGAACTGGATCCAAATTCAAAAAACTAAAGCCCTGGATTTGGATAATGGTTTTGATTTGCCTACCTATGGAGTACTTTGCCTTGAAGCCTTTGTGCGTGATGCTGGTGTCAGTACGAAACCTGAGCAGCATGGAGGAACCCGTTGAATGCTGGCTAGATGGCCGGGTGTTGCCACAGAGGCGGGAAATGAAGCCAGAGTTGGAGGTCGAGCCATCACGCAGCTCCAAGTAGTCATAGGCACAGCTGAGAAACACATGAAAGGAAACATGAAAACATGTCGTATAAGGTGCTTTCACACCTAAAGTTAATGAACTCAGTGTGATTCGGGGGTGAAGTTGCAACATTGTTGCATTTTTTTTAAGTTCAGTTTGCGTTGCACTTTGTCAAACACACCAAACACTGTAAACACACGTCACGCGATCGAGACAGTCGCACGTTTATTGGACAGAATATCCGAAACTCGCAGACACTTCTGCTCTCAGAAATAATGCAGCCACCAGAGAGACATAGGACTAAGTCTCAGACTTCATCAGCTCTCCGTTACCATCATAAAACGTACACACTGCATGCAGGGTTCAAAATTAGCACCATCTACTAACCAAGTGCTGGCAAAATATGCAATTTCGACAGAATATCCAAAACTCGCCGACACTTCTGCTCTCAGAAATAATGGCGCTACACCACATTTTAATGTCTTGGGTTTTCTGGTTCTGCTTTAGTGTTTCTAATATGTTAGAAGAAGTTGAACAATGAGCAGCTGACAGACAGCGAGTGGAGAGAGATGATGATGTCACACAGACGACCAGCGATGTGTGGTCATATTAGGTTATGGATCTGAAAGTTATCATCCCTTAAATCATATATAAGTAGGTAAATTGTGTGCAAGGTTGAAATTGCAGGCTAGTAAATTGTGTTTACTAAAAATGTTTTTGGTTCACTTCCTGTTTTTGGGTCGGATCGCATTCACATCTGAAGTGAACTGAACTCTAGTTCACTTAGAAGTGAACAGAGACCCCCTTTTTCAAGTTGGTTTGTTTGATCCGCACCAGAGTTGGGATGAGCTTTAACAGCAGCCCAAACCAACCGGACTGTCTGACCCAACGCTCCAGCGTTGGTTCTAAACAGATCAAACGAGACAGGTATGAAAGCAAGTTTATAAAGGGCATGATCGCAAAAGCATTGCTAGAAGATGACAGAAAGTCTTCAAATAAAAAATGTTCATTGTTTTTAAACTTCTTGATAAGATTTCCCTAATGAAAGTACAGGTTTTAAGGGTTGGGTTCCTCCAACAATATCCTATTTAAGGTCTTCAAACTCTCACAACCCCAGCAGCCAGAGAGCTAGATGCTGTTGTTTGTGGACTGCTTAATGTTTTTTTTTGGTTTATCTGTCGAGATTATTTTGTTCTTGTTTTTGTCTAAAAGAGTTGATTTGTTCAAGTCGACTGAGTTGAACAGGGACACTGATGTATGAGAATCTAATTTCTGTTATGAATAATGAACATTAAGTGTGGGTAGGATTAGAAAAGTTCCCAACTTCTCCGTACCTTTTTTGTCAGAAAACAAAAACACTATTATTTTAGTTGCTTATGTGTTGCATATACTGTATGTTGCTGATGATCTCATTTGGTTTTCTTTTTTTATTGATAATAAGTTTGACTTTGTGTTTGTATTTTTATCAAACAATAAATTGTTGAATTGCATAAACTGACCATTTAAAAAAAAAAAACGTTCCTTTTGGTCTTAATTTTAGTTCTTGGTCTACTAAGATTTCTTTAGTCGAGAGATCTCCCACTGTGTCGGGAGGTCCGGGACATGTCTGCATGTATTAAGAAAAGCAACAAAAACATCGAAAAAATCTTTAAAAAAATCTTTAAAAAAAAAAAATAGAAAAAAAGACAACAAGAACTCTGAACCAAGCAACAAAAAAGGCAGAAAAAGCAACTAAAACTCCCCCCCCCCCCAAAAAAAGCAATTCAGTTTCCAAATACTGTACATACTAAACATGCATGACACTGAATTAAAGCAAATTAAATAAAACCAAACAAAAACGTAAAAATAACCAAACAACAGGCTGGATAGAAAGTAGCAGCTGTACCTGGCTGTGGTTTCAATGTAGAATTCATCCTCAAAGTCTATTTGGACAGCCTCTCCATTGGGCACAGTGATGACCCAAATACAGTCAATGTTTTGGGGGTAGTTCTGAGGATAGTTGGGTGAAGTGATGTACCCTGGAGGATCATTATCATTCAGCTCAATGAAGCCTCCACATGCTGCAGAAAGAGAGAAAGAACAACACTGTGTTCTTGGACCACTCATAGACCAGCAGCACTCATTGCATGTCCATAACCTCCCATGCTTGATAGCAAATACATCCATCCATTAGGCCAATTCAATTTTAATAAGTTTATTAGTGACACCCGGATCTTTTAAGTAGTATCACTGGTGTAGAAACAAATAGTTTCAAGTCACTTACTAGTCACGTACCTAAGTCGGGCAGCACCCAGTGACGCAAAAATGTCATAATCATTTCATTTTACTACATTAAATAAATGTAATCAAATTTCAGGTCATGACCTACCCCATCTGAGGGTTGTCCCCCCTTAAAAATATCATTAAAAACTAGGGCTGTCAGCGATAACATGTTAATCGCGATGCGATTAAGGGCCGACGCGATGCGATTAATTTTTTTTAATTGCATGCCGGCATTTATTAATTTATTTTACACTTCACTCGGCTTTGCGTCATGCCTAAAAGGGCTACTATTTTGACCCTTTGTAGCACCATTACTTATCATCAAGCTGCCACTTCCTCGTAACACATCCTGCTGCTGCAGGCTGCAGGCATGATGGAGAAAGACAGCAGCAATGAAATCCTGAATGGAGCTATTTTCCAAAAAAGGCTCGTAGACAAGTCGAAAGCCATATGCACATTGTGTAAAGCCGAATTAAAATATCACCGAAGCACGTCAAGCTTGAGCTACCACCTACTGGAGACGGCCAAAAAGGATGCCCCATATGCTGGGAGGCGGCCGCTGGGGACGTGCCACAATAACAGGATGGCGGAGGTTGGGTTTAGGAAAAACACTACAGGGAAAGGACGCCTCACACGCCGGGAGATGGCTGCGGGGGACGGCCGCTGGGGACGCACCACAATAACGGGACGGTTGTGATTAGGAAGACTATGGGAAACAAAACGCCACACGCGGGATGCGATCCCTGCTCGCCCGGGTGAAAGTCCTGTGTTGTTTTTCACGAATTGCCATTAGACTGGGCTGTCTGACCCGTCTCGTTGCCGTCGAGGGGGACAGTAGTTTTCATGGATACACAGCCTGTACCACACAGAGAAAGCAGCCCAACTGGAACTGCTGCAAGGTGCTGCAAACACTGTCTTATTAACCGGTGATCACTGGACGTCAGTGAGTAATCAACATTATTCAGGAGTTACTAAACACTATATTGACTCTAGTAAGGATAGGGATTTTTAGTTTTTTAGTTAGGTACTTGGAGGAATTGGAGGAACATTTTTCTTTTGTTTACAGTAAATAAATAATAAATAAGTTCACAAAGTAACTTTCTTTGCCTTCATTTGATTCCCAATCAAGATACACTGGTAAAAATTGCTTTTGATTGTTAATATGTAATTAAAAACTGTTCTGAAATGCAAAATAATAGTATTTTAATCATGTGATAAAATATGCGATTAATCGCGATTACAAAAAATGTATCGTTTGACAGCCCTTTTATTTTTTTATTTTATTTAACCTTTATTTAACCAGGAATAATCCCATTGAGATTCAGAATCTCTTTTTCAAGGGAGTCCTGGCCAAGACAGCGGCACAAAAGTTCCATATTTAAAATATACAGCAAAAACAGACAACATAAAACAAAAACGGGTTGGCAAATTAACATCATCTCCACATAATCACTAGCAGCACTCAATAGCAGCACATGTGCATATAGTACTCAAGTAATCCTTTATCCTAATTTTAAACTATTAAAACCAAACTGTGTGTTGTTAATAATATAATGATAGATACTTAAAATTATTGTGTAAGTAGTAAAACAACACAAATGCAAATGCGGCAAATTGTGTTACTTTAGAAACATTTTAAGTAACCCCTCCCTTCCCTCAAAGTGGTTTGGTGCACTGCCTGCTTTCCCCCTTCACGTCTCTTTTAGTGACCGTTACAGTTGAGTTTAGCTGACAAAAGGTCTATGTATATATAGCCATGGTATATGTGTGTATCATGTCTGTGTATTCCGATTTATTCGACTTTGGTTGAGTTATGTTATTACTCAAATTGCGGCAATCAAGCGTTAAGGGTTTTGAACAGGGCTGGGTATTGCCAAGGATTTTCCAAAACGATTCGATTCCGATTCACAATGTCCCAATTCGATTACAGATCTGATCCAATTCACTATCAATTAGGTTAGGGAAATTTCAGTTATGATACCAATTTTGCTCAGATATAGCAGAGATTCTCTTAGGCCTAATGGTGCCTTCAGTGGTGCAGCTTCCGCCATTTTTACTATTCTCACGCAGCCCACAGCCTAGCATGTTCAACAAGATCTCGTTAATGGGGTTAAAGCTTCACGCGTCCATGCAATAGTATGCTCCCCAGGAAGTGCGCCGGGCCTTAAAGCAAATTGAACATAGTGGCCATTGGACTGTGGAATTGAAACCCCCGGCCATGTCACGTGATGCACATATACATCTACATGGCATATATTAAAAGATCAATTTTCTGGATTGCATTAACCATCGTCACTGCTAGGCCATGAACTACTACAACTGCTATTTCTAGTCATAGTTCCATTATCTTTATTGGTACAATAACTGCCACTGTTCATCACACCCCCAACCGGCACCATCAGACACCACCCACCAAGAGCCTGGGTCTGTCCCAGGTTTCTCCCTAAAATGGATTCTTTCCTCGCCACTGTCACACTAAATGCTTGCTCTTGGGGGAAGTACTGGAATTGTTGGGACTTTGTAAATTACAGAGTGTGGTCTAGACCTACTCTATCTGTAAAGTGTCTTGAGATAACTCTTGTTATGATTTGATACTATAAATAAAATTTAATTGAAATTAATTTAATTAAATTGAATTCAATCACTCAAACAAAGATCGATTTTAATTGGAGAATCGATTGAGTTAAGCAAGCCCTGATTTAAAAGTACCTTAACTGCCTCTATGAACTGTGGGTCAACAGCCCACAGCCCACTCCACTGTGTGTTCTAGTGTCCTCTTTTTTTCATTACACATCTTGCTCAATTTATGTAGAAGCCCACCAGAAAACCTGCTGGTACTTTAAGTCCATCATACCATTTTCCATTCAACAGCCTTATTTGTAACAATCAACAATAGTTACACTGTTGTCATTCCATGGCCAAAGTCATTGATAACCTAATGGCATAATATGACTAGAGGTTGACCGATTCATCGATTTTGCCGATTAATCGGCACCAATAGTTGATTGGTGGAACTATCGTTATCGGCAAAAATCCATACCGAGAGTTTTTCCTGGTTGCGTCCGTTGCTGGAGCAGCTGAGAAGCACGCGCTGTCATTCATTACACAGTACGCGAGAGCTGAGAAGGGTCTGCTGGCATCATGCATTACAATAACGGCCTCTAGAGGCGAAATAAAAACTATCACTATTTTCGACACGTGTTACTGAGCGCTGCACGGAGAGCACATGCTGTGCGGAGAAGGCTGACATCAGATGCGCGTTTAAAGCATCGACAGCAAAAATGTATGTATACAGTACATTTTGTCATATCATTATAAAGTTATTAATTTGTTGAATAGATGCTGCATTAGCAGAGAAAGAACAGCACAACAGTATGTTTGTTTGCTTTCGAGGCTGAGATGACGCTAAACATTAGTAGTAGGCTAACTTACACAGCCATCTTCTAACCGTAAACAAACCGGGTCCTATATTCTCAGGCGGAAGAATATAGTACTTGGGCGAAGTGATTAGCTTTGCAGCAAGGCGGTCTGAGAATATAGTTCCCAGTTTGTTTACGGTTAGAAGATGGCTGTGTCTCATGTTACGTTGTTTTTTGTACACGCTGTGACTCTACAAATCACAACATGTAAATAGGAACATGTTGGCGTTATTTTGTCACTTATTCGGAGCAGTAGGCTAGTTGGAACCAGTTACCTGCAGGTTCTGTGCTAGGCTAAGCTACCGGTGGAACCGTCAGACAGCGTTACAACACGCACGGACACGAGAAGGGTATGTATCGACTGTCTTACTCTGGGGGTTACGGAGAATAAGTCGGCGTGTTCCTTTAAAATGGAAGGACTAGTTTCAACTGTTTCACAAGTTAAAATGTTGTTATTATTTGAAATGTCTACTTTATTCATTAAGTTGGTTTGAAAAAGTACAGTTAAACAGCTACATGTTGAGTTTAACTGTTTTGAGTACAGTTTTTTAATTTTTATAATAAAGTTCAGCACTGTTTTACTTGGAGTGTCATGTTTGTTTTTATCCAGTATCAATTCTAAATACTATCGGTCGATTAATCGGTTATCGGCAAATACGGCCCAACTTAGCTATCGGTATCGGTAAAATCCACTATCGGTCAACCTCTAAATATGACACTGCTGAACGAACAGCAACCATGTTGATGTTGATGACTCCTATTGCTGAAGGAGAACATAGAAAACAGCGTGGTGGTTGTACCCTGACTGTGGGCTTCGAAGGTCAGCTTGAAGCCGCTGGCCTCGTTGGTGGCGTCGGATGCAAAGTGAATGAAGAGGTGGTTGTCAGTAGTCTGGAGGAGGGACGGCACACTGGCACCACAGAGACGCCCCCCCAGTGGTGGAGACGAACCATCTGGACCGTTCCGGAGCTGTGGAGACAGCAGCGAGTCAATAACAACTGTGAGTAATGGAGAAATAAATAATAATTTACCAACGGATCATTAATAGTGCTTCCAAAACCTCACACACAGATAAGTAAAACCTACAAGAAAAGAACAAAGTTGTTGTACCTGAGTAGTTTTACAAAAAAAAAAGTTACAACAGATTTTTTATTTATTTTTTTATTAGCATTTATTATGATCCACTTTTCATAATCTACTGTTTCAAACCAGGAGTAGATGCATAGACTGTATAAGTGAAGCCAAAACATCTGGACCGCCCCCTGGTGGCTGGCTGTACTTTAGATAATAAACCCCGGCCCCTCTATGTTACTGGATGGGTAGTCTATATAGACTATATATACACGTTCCACTCCGGGATTGCTCCAGTGCTGCTGGAAATTCCACCGGGTATCCCTCATTTTTGGCCGGATGTCCGTCACCTTCCTCTTTCTTTGTGTTGTAATTCTAAACTCTGGTGGATTTCTGAGGACTATGGTTAACTGCTCCTCAGATCTCTGCAGGGTAAATCCAGACAGCTAGCTAGACTATCTGTCCAATCTGAGTTTTCTGTTACACGACTAAAACTACTTTTGGACGTACACATGTTCCACCAAAACAAGTTCTTTCCTGAGGCTATTTTCAGCGACGTCGTGGCTCCGTCCGGCGCTTAGTGATTGGTTTAAAGAATGCCAAAAAACCAGAGCACATTTTTCTCCCATCCCGGAATGCTGTGTGGACTAGCCAGATCTTCCTCCGCAGCTCTGTGGAGGAACGTCTGGCAATGTGAGACTAATGGATGGAATATGGTCGGAACTGTAAAAATCAAAGTTGACGTCAAATAAATGTTTCCCAAAGTCATTTAAGGCAGTTCTTATTCAAGTGTTTTTGACACTTTGTTTGATGCTATGAAAAAAACGGGGTGAAACGTCATGATTGTCAGCTTGGATTGGCTCGTGACTGGTCAGGCGGGTGTTATGTACCAGACTTGGCTCCACTATTGTTAAATACTGACACTATTTGTATTTATATTTTCTAGCTCACTATATGTTTGCACGTTGTCTTGTATCTTGTTCTGTACCTGTTTTTGTATCTTGTGTTTTATGTTAAAGGTGCTCTAAGCGATGTTGGGTGACGGCACTTCTTGTTGACGTTCAAAGTATTGTCAAACAAAACGGAGGCTAGCTCGCCCCTTCCTCTTCCTCACCCCGTCCCCTCCCTTACACGCACTAACCACCCAACCCCCACCCCCAAATCCTTCTTGTCGGTTATTGGCTGGAAGACTGTTTGTTATGTTTGGTGGTACAGGTTGGCACAGTTTGTTTTTGTTGCCATCTGTGGAGCCTGAGCTGTCTACAGAGACCGCGGAGACGGTTGTTGTATGTGACAAAACATGTTGTAGCCTAAAAAACGCGTGACATCGCTTAGAGCACCTTTAATTAGTTCATTATTTTGTTTTCGCATCAGGACCAGGGAAACACAATTTCATTACAGTACTGCACTGCACTGTATATGGATGGATGACAATGAAGTCTCTCTAATCTATATGTATGTGTTACTTTGTAAAAGAACACAGGAACAATCTGAATGTTAGGAATTATGTGTTCCAGTACCAGTAACTGGACAACTTGTAACCAACTGAAAATCTCAAGTTGATGCTAAGGTGAAAAACTAAACTTTCGCTTGTAGTAGTATGGATCTGGTTTTGAACTTTGATATAATATACAGATTTCAGATTTTGATTCAAGCTTCTAGATGGTGTTTACCTGCAGGTAGTCTCCTGTGCTGCATCCGGTTCCAAAGCCTTGGATCTGGAAGGGGCTCTGGAAGCTGACAGACACTCTGAAGCCCGGCGTCACCATCACATGCCAGCTACAGTCCAGACCAGGCCTGTAGTTCTGGGGGTAGTGGGGACTGCTCAGCACGCCTCGGTCTACATGCAGGAGGCCACCACAACCTGGAAAGACAAATAATATCATTACTATTCTTGTATAGTAGGGCTGAACGATGAATTGTTTTCAAATTGAAATCGAGATTTGAAAAAATGCGATTAGCTAACCGTGAAGACTGCGATTAAGCATATGTTTGGTTTAACATTTTGTGTTCCTCTTTTATTTATATTTACTTTTTTTATAAGATAAATGCTGGAACAATGTTACATATAACATATTGTTTACAGAAATGTTCTATTTTCCGTGGATCTCTCATTCATTGTTTATTACTTTATTTAACATGATGGTAGAAGGTGTGATATGAAGATGCTGCAGTTGAACTTTGGCATAACAGACATTTCAGTTTACAGGAAAGTACTGATATTTTTTTATTGGAATTGTTTTTTTTATTATTATGATTACTTTAGCTTTTGTGATAAATGTTGTGTTTGACTCTTCAATGTTCAATGCTTATTAAAAGAAAAACACTTATTGCTGGTAATTCATATATGTTCTAATACTGTAGAGCAGTTTTGATGGTGTCTCAAGTTATAATGCTCCATACATGTTTTATCTGATACAGTGTGACTATTACACAGTGAACTTGGCTAAACTTTTAAGAAGAAAAAAAAACGCAAAGTGAATCACAATCGTAATATCTGGCCGAAAAATTACATTTTTTCCCCCCAATTAGTAGCCCGATTAGTAGTGGCAGGAGCGTGACAGGAAATGTGTAGAAAAAGAAAGGGATTGGACATGGTGGGGGACGGGGGACGGTTACAATCCAGCATTGAATATCAAATGGAAAGGATAAAATGCTGGCTGACCAACAACTTTCTCCAGGTAAATGAAACGCAGTGTTTTTCAGTGTATTGTAAGCCTGGTGGCCCACCGGGCCTAAATTGTTTAGGGACACTTTGACATGTGGCTGGAGGAGCCTGGGATGGAAGCGCCAATCTTGTGGATGAGGAGCAACCACTCTACTTCCGAGCCATCCCACAAAACCTACACCCAACATGGGGCTCGAACCGACAACCCTGAGAAGAGTCTCACGCTCTACTGACTGAGCTAACTGGGCTTATAGAGAGTAATGCTGTTTCTGTAATCAGGCCCTATTTGCTATATTGTGTAATGCATTGGCTGTGTTTCAGTGGCACACAAGTACACCACTTTCCGTTTACAATCCCACAATGCAATGCGTTGTATAGATCAGGATGTGGGAAAGTGAGCAGGAAAAGAGCCAGGCATACAAACATTTGGGAAATTGGTGACGTAGATGGCAAGGTACTGAATTGAAGCCAAAATGTATAATTATTATTATTGTCACAAATTTAATTTCACTTCATATCAAACAATTCATTTTATGTCTACTTTGTCATAAACACCCAAGCTGAGCGATGTTATATTGTGTTTGTGCCTGCCACCAATAATTGCACAGGCACAGTACAAGCCAATCCAAAGCTTGTGGTCACAGCTGCACACTTCAGAAACTGACTACTGACTACTGACTTTAACTGACACAAGTAACAAATATATGTTTATTATTATTTAGTTTTTGGTGTCTGACCTTTGGAGTAGGAAGCATTAAAGCCTCGGCCGCTAATGCTGCTATCTGAGGAGAAGTGGATGAACATGGAGTCTCCTGTTGAGTGGAGAGAAGCTGGAGGTTCCCGCCCACACACAGTGGCCAGCACGGGGGATAGACTGCTCGCCCCTGAGAACACACACACACACACACACACACACACACACACACACACACACACACACACACACACACACACACACACACACACACCCCCCACACACACACACACACACACACACACACACACACACACACACACAAACACACACAAACACACACACACACACACACACAGACACCCCCCCCCCCACACACACACACACAAACACACAAACACACACACAGACACCCCCCCCCCCCCCACACACACACACACACACAAACACACACACACACACACACAGACACCCCCCCCCCCCCCCCCCCCCCCCCCACACACACACACACACACACACACAAACACACGCAGACACACACATGGAAATCATAGGATGTCCAGAAGAGCAAACAGACCTAACTCTAAAAATATACTGCTGACACCATTCAGGTTTGCTTTACGATCTTCAATGGTAATAACTAAAGGCTTTTTTTGGTGACATACTGTAAATTTTACTTCACTCTTATAGCCACACAACCAGATTTGATAAGTTCACAGTGTCAGCAGCACAACATACAGGCGGGAACATATAACATATGATACAATAAGAAATAATAAAAATATTCCTATTTCAAAGTATTGTGACAAAAAGCGGGCAAATTAAGCAGAGGCAGTGATTTCCTGCCTTTTAGTCTTGAGAAGTAATGTTCCTAAAAACACTGGATACAATTTAAACTACAGAAAAAAAGGAAAATCCAAGGCACTCTTCTTAAAAAATTATTAAGAAAGCCTTTATTTTACTGGCTATTTCATAACAGAAACAGAAAATGTAGAAGACATAGGGAGAAGAAACCCACGTGTAGCGGCACAGACAGCCTTCTTCTGAGTAAACTAGAACTGCAAGCAGTTATGACGGCTGTCCAAGCCTCCCCGGCGCGAGTTGCCCCCGACGACCCGCAGAGCCCGCGAAAGCGGAACTCAAAACGGGACGACGGCGAGGCAAATGCCAGGAAATATTGCAACGCGTGAGCTGCAAGGTCTGTAGTAAATTGTAAATGCAAATTTCCCATTTACATTCATTAGCTTATAGGCCAAAGCATTGATTATAGCGCCCCCTAATCTGGCCAATCTTCACCAGATTTGGTTCCGAGCCTCCCGCCCTGCATTCACATTGGCACAGTAGATACGGCTGCGAAACGACCAGAAGTCATTAATTTCCTATGGAGATTTGCAGACCGCATGCGAATGGGTCCGAACCGATGCGAACGAGTGCAGTGCAAAAAAAATCGGGTCCGCTGGTCATCCGGATGCGTTAAAAAAGTTGAACTCATACGACAGGCAACAAACGGTTCCTATCCGACAATCCGAGCGGAAGTTAGCGTTGCTATGGTACTGATAAACAAATCTGAATTCTTAAGTTTTAATAAAATACATAACGATATGTTGTCATGTAATTTTTTAATTAATAAAAGATCGATTCATTTTGGACTATGATAAAAGTTATTCCGTGCAGAAACAATGCATAGGATACCTGCTATGGCTAAGTTGGTTAGCAACAGACATCGAACTATTGACATTATACCGCTATATCACATTTAACCGACCTGACATATCAACATCCTGGGCAACTTTTCTCCACACAGCAGCCTCTCTGTTTAAATCTCTATAGCCCTCAGATGAGAGAATGAGTCGTTCTAGTCTCTCCGCCAATTTTTTTCTACTTGCTTTCAACGAAGTAGTACGACATCCACTGGGGGCGCATTGCGTATTATGGAGCTGATTTCAAGAGCCAGTATGAAGGCGGTGTCAGAGTTGAATGGAGAACAAGAATCTCAGGGTTGGCGTTGATAGCATTTACTGTGGCCGAGATATTCTAAAGTTTGTTGGAAAAATTTAACCGAGGAAATTAATGAAAACATTTGATTTCTCCAAGACCATAATTCTGATGACATCGTCCAGATTTTTTTCCCAGGCCTTAAAAAGCTCCTCCAGAGCCATGAAAGAATTAGACTAGAACTGTCTTCACAGGCTGATTTTGAAGTTGCTCTGTAAATTCCAACAGCGCGAGAGGTCTTGTTATTTTGTTCATCACTGTCTTATCTTGTAGGGTGTCATGGCTTACCGTCTCTGATGACAAGGCTGTCAAAGTAGCAGCCGGGGTAGTCCTCTATGTCCAGAGACAAGAGGTTCAACTCTACGATGGAGCCTGGAGAACGTATCAGCCAGGTACACTCCTGGTTAGGAGCGTAGCTCTCAGGCCAGCCAGGAGAAAAGAGGAAGCCAGGAGTCTCCCCGGTCATTAGCAATCCACCACATGCACCTGAGAGACAGACACACACAGACACACGCACACGCACACACACACCCACCCACCCACACAGACGCACGCATGCACACACGCACAGACAGACAAACGCACACACACAGACAGTCACACACATGGATGCAGACACACACACAGACACACACACACACACACACACATACACACAGACAGTCACACACATGCACGCACACAGAGACACACACGCAAGCATGCACGCAAGCATGCACGCACGCAAGCATGCACGCGCGCGTGCACACACACACACACACACACACACACACACACACACACACACACACACACACACACACAGGGTTCTTTCAGATGGTGCACATACTATTCTGAAAATGTATGACCATGCAGATATCCATCCAGATGATAATAGATAATTATTCATACAGACATACCTTTGGTGCACAGTGGACTGGTTATGATATAATTATTTACCCTTCAGTTCATAAATGTAATTTTACTTTTCACTTTCTTTTATTCACTCAGGAAAACAAAGTTTTCATACACATAATCAAATTAAGTACACAAACCCATCAGCAAATATTGCAGTCCTACTCAAACGTCAGAAAAAAACACAGAAACCATGGGCAAATTAAAGGAAAAGCTTAGTGAGCTGTTTAGGATTAAAGGCATCAGGATGCCAATGTGTCCGACATTTTGAATTATTGGTCTTTTTTTGAGTGTGCAGAAGCAGAATGCATGTCTTACACATTGTGTGCTTTATGTGAAAGAGCTCGCTGTCTCACCTGGTGGGATAGTGGGTGGTGGTCCAGAGTCCTGGACAGCAGTCCATTCCACGAGGAAACCTCGCCCCCCCACCACTAAATCTGTCTGGAACTGCAGGGTCACCGTGCTTGCAGAACTTCTAATGGGATGGGGCAGGGCCAGACCACAGAATGTTCCGATGGGGAAGTAATGAACACTGGGGCCGTCAAATATCTGGAGGGGAAAAAAGGATCGAGGGTCGAATGGATGAGGGAGTGTCATAGCTGTGTTCACTCTCCTCTCTTCTACACCCTGTACACTAGTGACTGTCACACTGAGTTTACAAAACCATCACACAGCTAAGTTTGTAGAAGGCACAGTTAAAGGGTAACTACTGTTTTTTTCAATCTGTTCTAGATGTTCTAGAATGCCCATATTTTACAATGCTATTTTCCTATGTTTTTGTGTCTAAGTGACTGATGGGAACAACAATCTTTGACATTGGTCCAGTATTAAGCAAGATCGCTGCAGTCAGCAGCGGAGAAACAAGTTACAATGTAATTTATTAGGGAAATTGTCCAGCTTGTATTTACCTTCACAAAAGTGCTCGTTTTGCCACTGACAGGCTGAGATTAATATTCTAAGTGTCTGACAACATTATGGAAAGGATTTCTAAGGAGGTCGACCTTTCTGTTAAAGAGTAAGATCCATTTTTTAAACATAAAAACATCCATGAAATTGAGTCACTAAAGCCACCAGACCAGTAAATTAAAAAAAAGTAATTTTAGCATCGTAAAATACACATTCAGGGTCAACAGAATAAAAATAAAACTATGTAAAGCCATTTTTGGTTGTCTTTCCACTTTTCCCACCATCACAACTCTAGTTTTGGTTGAAATAAACACATAGTTTACTGATTTACATGTGAAAATATGTTGGCTCTATAAAAACGCTAAAAGTATTGCTTTTTAAAATGGAGTCTGGTGGTTTTAGCGCTAGCGACCTCAGAGCTGTTTCTGGTTAAACAGAAAGGTCTCAAAGAGGTTTTAAAAAGGCAGATCTCTTTAGGGATCCTTAAAACAGGACTTTTAGTGGACCAAATTGACGCTAAACATTAGCCCCATAGGGTTACATTGCTGCCCGGTCTGTGGCTGCCGGTCACAGTGTTCACGCTTAATACTGGACCAATGGCAAAGATTGTTGTTCCTGTCAGTCACTTAGACACAAACACATAGGAAAATAGGGGTTAAAAAAACGGTAGTTACCCTTTAATGTGCAATCTGTTATGTGATGCATCTATTTTAAATCTGTTATTGTTGCAATGAAGTTCCATTTAAAACAATACATCGCAAACATTCTGATTGTAATTGTTACAAGTTTAATCAAGGATACAAATGTGATTTCACAGCACGTGCAATCTTACTTTGAGATGGTCATAGTAGCAGTTTTGCAGGTCCTCTATGTCCATGTCCAAAAAGCGGATCTGGATGTAGCTGTCCCCCTCCACAGTTATGGTCCAGCGGTAGTGGGCATTATTGGGGTACGTTCTGGGATACAGTGGGGATGCTATCTGACCAAAGTCCCCCACCACATCATTACCATACACTGAGAAACAGAGAGGAAGTCAAAGTTAGATTTCTCATTCTCTTTCTCCATCCATCCATCTTCGTCCGCTTATCCGGTATCGGGTCGCGGGGGTAGCAGCTCCAGCAAGGGACCCCAAACTTCCCTTCCCGAGCCACATTAACCAGCTCCGACTGGGGGATCCTGAGGCGTTCCCAGGCCAGGTTGGAGACATAATCCCTCCACCTAGTCCTGGGTCTTCCCCGAGGCCTCCTCCCAGCTGGACGTGCCTGGAACACCTTCCTAGGGGCATCCTTACCAGATGCCCGAACCACCTCAACTGGCTCCTTTCGACGCGAAGGAGCAGCGGCTCTACTCCGAGCTCCTCACGGATGACTGAGCTTCTCACCCTATCTCTAAGGGAGACGCCAGCCACCCTCCTGAGGAAACCCATTTTGGCCGCTTGTACCTTGGATCTTGTTCTTTCGGTCATGACCCAGCCTTCATGACAATAGGTAAGGGTAGGAACGAAAACTGACCGGTATTTTGAGAGCTCAGCTCTCTTTTTGTCACAACGGTGCGATAAATTGAATGTAATACCGCACCCGCTCTGCCGATTCTTCGACCAATCTCCCGCTCCATTGTCCCCTCACTCGCGAACACGACCCCAAGGTACTTGAACTCCTTCACTTGGGGTAAGAACTCATTCCCTACCTGGAGAAGGCACTCCATCGGTTTCCTGCTGAGAACCATGGCCTCAGATTTAGAGGTGCTGATCCTCATCCCAGCCGCTTCACACTCGGCTGCGAACCGATCCAGTGAGTGCTGAAGGTCACAGGCCGATGATGCCATCAGGACCACATCATCTGCAAAAAGCAGCGATGAGATCCCCAGTCCACCGAACTGCAACCCCTCTCCACCCTGACTATGCCTCGATATCCTGTTCATAAATACTTCAAACAGGATTGGTGACCAAGCGCAGCCCTGGCGGAGGCCAACTCTCACCTGAAACAAGTCTGACTTACTGCCGAGAACCCGCACACAGCTCTCGCTTTGGTCGTACAGAGATTGGATGGCCCTGAGAAGGGACCCCCTCACCCCATACTCCCGCAGCACCTCCCACAGTATCTCCCGGGGGACCCGGTCATACGCCTGCTCCAGATCCACAAAGCACATGTAGACCGGTTGGGCATACTCCCAGGCTCCCTCCAGGATCCTTGTGAGAGTAAAGAGCTGGTCCACTGTTCCACGACCAGGACGGAATCCACATTGTTCCTCTTCAACCTGAGGTTCGACTATCGACCAAACCCTCCTTTCCAGCACCTTGGAGTAGACTTTACCGGGGAGGCTGAGAAGTGTGATACCCCTGTAATTGGCACACACCCTTTGGTACCCCTTTTTGAAAAGGGGAACCACCACCCCGGTCTGCCACTCCTTAGGCACCGTCCCAGACTTCCACGCAATGTTAAAGAGGCGTGTCAACCAAGACAACCCCTCCACACCCAGAGCTTTAAGCATTTCTGGACGCGAAATCCTTTCCATAATGATGTCAGACACTTCAAATATTAATCTGAGCCTGTCAGTGGCAAAACAAGCACTTTTATGAACGTATTACAAGTTGGACAATGGTCCTATTAACTTACATTGTAGCTTGTTTCGCCATTGCCGACTTCAGCGACCTCGTTTAATACTGGACCAATGTCAAAGGAAAATATTTCCTCAATAGTTTTAATTGTATCCGATACTCAATGAGCTGTTGCAGAAACAAGCCCAGCGTGAAGAAAAAAGCAAAAGCTGTCAGATAAATGTAGTGCAGTAAACAATACAACATTTCCCTCCGAGGTGTAGTGGAGTACAAGTATGACCTAGCAGCAGGGGCGATTCTAGGATCAGACCTTTAGGTGGGCTTAGCCCCTAATGAGAATGTGACACGGATATAGCGCATGCAAAAGTGTTAATCTGCGCCATGAAATTACCAACTTCTTCACAACCGCACTCCTGCTCTCCCTCTGACAGATAGAGACTCAGCCAAAGGCGTGAGTCTGGCACAACCACCTCAACCAGAATCGAAGTTTTCCAATGATATTAGCGCCAGTTGCTGTAAAAAATGGTTTGTGAGAAAATTGACATTGAACTTACATGAAATGTTATCATATTTGCATTCTGCATACATCGCTGCACACCCATTACTCTCTGTGAAATATCTCACAAACTCTTCACTCAACACATGCATCGGTACAAATAGCGGTTCCCAGGTAATCTGGTTTTGAAATTGCAACAAAATTTCTACATGATCTCCAACTTTGGGCCAAAATTATAATGTGTTCTCATGTAAACTATTTATGTCAGCACAGACATTTTTATAAATTGCTTAGCCAGTGTATCCCACCATAATTGTTATTATATTGCCAGATTCCAGACAATCCCACTTACTTATGTATATATCCCACTTACAATATATATATATATATATATATATATATATATATATATATATATATATATATATATATATATATATATATATATATATATATATATATATATATATATATATTTATATGCTTCCTAGTGACATTAATGCAAAAATATGAAGAAAAAACTATTCCACCTGTGTGTGTGCATAGTTAAAATTCTGAAGTGCAAAATAGTTCAGGCTACAGCACAAATATTTCCATCCATAGATAAGAATAATCAAGTATAACCTCTGAATTTCTTTTAAAAGTTCACCAGAAACGTTTTTAAACGCATTTAAACGTTAAAATAGACAAAATTTCCTTACAGGGAAGCATGCCCATCGACCCCCCTAGGGGGGCTTGTGCCCCAGTGCAGCTCTAGGTCTAGTGATGCCCCTGGGGCAGTGTCTCCATTTTAAGTTTACAAAGATAAAAATATTACGTGTTTGGGAAGTATTTACGCTTCTGAGCTGAAAATGTCCCCGGATTTTGTCTCAGAAATCTGGTCACCTTAGTTTAACCGGCAGATAAACACAGACCTCTGGGTACTGGAGACATTCATCATGTACAGCAGAACAGAACATCTACAAACTTTTCCTTAAGTTACCAGCTAACGCTAGCGGTAGCTAGCTAGCTTGGTTACATTTTTCAAATCAAATCTAATTGTAGTCTTGCAATGTGTGACCCTGCAAGATCCCCAATCTTTACATGTTATGACATTATACATATTATGTATTTAACGTTAGATGTGAGATGGTGTCACACTTTAGTCTTTTCTACTACGCAGACACTCACAGTGTGAGAAGGTGGCTCTGAATCCCTCTCCGCTGATGGATGAGTCTGAGATGAACTTAACCCACAGGATGTGACCAATCACAGAGGTGTAGTTGGAGGGGAGCGACGTTCCACAGAAGCGACCAACCAGATGGCCAGTGGAGTTGCCTTCTCTGATTTCCAGGTAGTCGTTTTGACAGCCAGAGTCTCCCTGCAGGTGAAAGACACTGAACAAAACACAAGCAGATGGTTACTGATATGGAAAAATGGGGTATTCTCTGAATACCAAACATCAGCCACAGATAAATCCTCCTAACCACCCCCACTGCATCCTATGCACTACCTACTCAATATATTAACTATCATTCATACTTTTGTGTAAATAAACAGTAGCGAATATCTTTAAGGACGCACTGCGCTGTAATGTTCAACATCACAAATTGAAAAATACTGAAAAAGGAAAGCAACTAGACCAACAGTCGCAGGTGACAAAACCACAGATTTGAAATATTTAGAAATGTGAATTAAAGTATTTTTGAAGTTACAGAGTGGCTTCGGATGCTGCCCGTTTGCCTGTTTCAAACGTTGACGTTACTACCGCATTGCATTGTGGGATACTTATGCAGGCGTAGTGTACAGTGTTTGCGTACTGTAATACTTCACTGGAAATAGTATGCAATTAAGTAAGTACAATTGGTTTCATACTTAGACATACAAAAAAATCTCACTAGGCGACCGTCGGTCACGGATCATGGAAAGTGAACCTTAAATCAGTCACGGGGCGGTTGGATTTATCTACTCACTTTCAAAAAAGATTTATTGAAAGCTTTAAAGATTTGCGACGATACCAAACCGATTTAGAACATTGCAGGGAAAAGTTGCAGCGGTCTGAACTGGCCCGGAGACTCAATGAGCACACGCAAGCACTGTATGTGGTTGAGCGACCTAGAGAGTGACTGAAGAGAGCGAGCGTCGTTAAAACAAGGCAGTGAGTCAGAGAAATAAAATGATGTTTTCGCCGTTTCATCACTAGAAGTGGAACTGCAGCAAGCATCTCACTATCACTAGCGTTATTTACATTCATATTTAAATAACGCATATACAGATGATATATATTTAGATACAAAAAGCCTGGAAGTTGGAAGTTAGAACGGAAGTACAAATAGTTGCTATGGAGAGGATACTTGAGCCCGACCGATAAAGGATTTTTAAGGCCGATATCAATACAAATATTTGGTAATTTAAAAATCCGATATTCCGATATATCGGCCGATATATATATATATAAAAAAAAATCCAGAAACGTGTAACAAAACATAAACAGATTTCCCTAACATTAGTTATTTGTAGTTATTAATGAGTCCTCCCTAAAATAATATGATAATTCCGTTTAAATATAAACTTCAGAAACATCAAAATATATTAAAGTTCTGATAAATAAAATGTATAAAAATACAAACTTAAGATCTGAAACTTATAGGGTTAAACACGAGTGTTGCCAACAGGGACGTTGTAGAGTGCCCTCTGGTGGACAAGCTATGCAACGCCAACACTCGTCTCGTGTTTCGTCAGTTTTTATTTTATTTTTTAAATATTCATTTATCGGCCATTATAAATGCTGATAACGATAGTCTGGAAAATGCCTAATATCGGCCCGCCAATATATCGGTCGGTCTCATTGGTGTGAAGTGGCAGCTTTCAGAACGCTGCAGAAGTAGCTGCAAGTATACACTCGTCTCGCTCTTGAATCTTTGGTCTGAAATGGACTTTACGGTGCTGTGAAGATTCGACTGTGAGACTGGCCGTCGAATCAGGCTCTTTCCATCTAAGCATCAAATATTCTACTATTCTGGGTCACCCCTAAATGTCACACACTGTTTTAGTCGACTAAAAAGCATGTTAGTGTGAATTTCGGACACAACCTTACATGAATGAGAGCTGGAGACGGTTCCCTGGCGAGCTTCTGATGGTCCACACACACTCCACATTTGGCGGATAAGCATCCGGATAGTTCGGGCTGTTGAACGCACCGCTCTCCATCACCAGATCTCCTCCACAACCTAAGCAGAAGAGGGGATAAGAATAAGTTGTTCCTGTCAGTGTCAGTGCGTATGCATGAGATCGTTTGGACTCTGAATTGGCAGTGACCAGGTACTATTACTATAGTGTGTTTAGCTAGACCGGTGAGCAGTACGGTTGTGTCTTACTGGAGGTGGATGCTGAGTAGATGGCTCGGAACCCTTTTTTGGAGACGGACACGTCGGTGACGAAGTTGACCACCATGGAGTTACTGAAGGATGTCACTGGGTGAGGTATTTCATAGCCACAGTAGCGCCCTGACAACATTGGACATCACATGTGAATTTGAAATGAAGGCTACACATTTCTCTAAGAAGCAGTCAACTTATTACATTCAACCATCTCAGCTCAGTAATGTCATCACATACTGTCATTGTTAACTTATAGTTTAATGAATTTTATGTATGTTTAAAGGATATTTTTGAGCACCGTCTCAGGTAGTGCACCTGAATCTCATTGTATGTAAACGCAACGACAATAAAAGGAATCTTATCTGACTATTTTGAACATAATGTGCCCGGGTGAAAACAATTGAACACAGCACACAGTGCAGGCATACACATCCAGACTGCTCTCTCACAAACACACAAACACACACACACACACACACACACACACACACACACACACACACACACACACACACACACACACAGGCTACAAGTAAATCAGTAGTATGAATCAAACTGATTAATCCATTATCAAAATAGTTGGTCGATTTAAACAGACACATGCACGCACCCGGGCACGCACGCATGCACACACACATGCACACACACACAAACATAGTATAACTACCTATAGACGGCGCCTGGTAGTTGTCTCCATCCAGGATCTCTACTGCATCATGGGAGCAGTTGGAGTTAATCCTCTCTAACTCAAAGTCAGTGAATGACAGGGTCACATGATTAACTGGCCACAGAAAGAAGGTCAAAGGTTAAAAGAAGGAAGCTTTTGTGTATAAGACCATGTATACCCGATGACATTGTCAGTGATCTCTCCAGGATAAATAAAGGTTGAATGAAATACAACAGTACAATTTTCTAGTCTAAAGGCGAATGCAACTTACATGGTTCCTGTGCTCTGATGATCCAACTACAGTTTAGATTGGGTGGGTATTGTCCTGGGTACCGTGGCGACGCAATGGCTCCACCAATATCATTGGTCCTGATGGTTGCACCACAAGCTGTTGGAAACAAACAAACAAAATGACATAGTGAGTGTCTTCCAGCCCTCGGCAATCATGACATGCAGGTCGAGTTGGTTGACTTTAGGGTTGGGTATTAGGAATAGACCAATCATCTTTTTTTGCGCAGATTATCTGTATCGGCATTTTATTTGCCTGATAACCGATAAAGTTAATAAATTAAAAAGTGTTATACTTTGGCTCGGCTACAGCTCTGTGTCTGTCCCTCTGCTTCGGTTTCACTCACCACTGAGTCTGACTTAATGCCCCCCCCACAACACTATCTGACTCTCAGATGAAACAAAGTTTTGTGTTGGAGTATGTAACATTCCAAAATCTTAATTTTGACTTAAATATTTTCATTTTCACTGTATATGCACATCGGTTCCAAATATCGATTTCATTAACTACGAATAATCGTTATCGGCATTGAAAAAACAGTATCGGTCGAGCCCCATTAGGTATCGTTTTTTTCCGGTGCTAAAACAATACTTTTGAAACCGGGTAAAAAAGAAAAGAAGAGCACAGAACACCAGTTGGAGAACGGGTTGTTTATCGCTAAGTCCATATGGTAAAAATTAAATAATGTATTTAAATTGTAATAACAATAACTTATTTTACCAGTCAACTGCTGTTAATTGACCAAAAAGAAGAACCACTAGATGGCAGAAGGGTACTTTACAATAACTTCTCCTCTGTGTTGTTTCTCCGACAACGGCAGGGTCCATAGTGCAGCTAGTTTGTGTCTTTAGCTGCAGACTGTTGTACGCACCGAAATCCCCGTTGCTATTCTGTCCAGTAGATACCGGTTGTTTAGGCACTGTTGCCATATTAGCACCGGGCTTTGGTGTCCGACCCGAGTTGACCTACATAGATGACTTTGCTAGTGCAACAAGTCTTGCAGCATTAGATTTAATGGAAGAGGTCTTAATGAAACTGGTTTAAAGTAGGGCTGTCAATCGATTAAAAGGATTAATCTAATTAATTACATGCTCTGTGATTAATCTAAATTAATCACATACATTATTTTTGCCCGGTGCCTTAACCAATACTATTTAAGAAAGTTAAAAAAAGAAAAAAAAAGAAGGGTAACAATTGGCAACATTAAAGAACGGCTTGTTTATTGCTAGGCCATATGGTCAAAATTAAATGTTTTAATAATAATAATGTAATAACTATAACAATAACTTATTTCACTAGTAAATTGCTGTTGAATGAGAAAAACAACCACCAGACAACTTTGAAAGCACCATGAGGCTGTAGGTTACCAGTTTCATTGAACACACCGTCTGTGTTGTTTTTCCGACAACGGCAGCTGCACATTGTTACGTCCCGGTGTTGAATCCTCGACAGTAAAATACAGTCACACTTTACACCGTTTAGCGTTAGCTGTCAGCATTGTAACCGTGTTTAATGCAGCTACTAGCTAGCGGTAGGCTAACGTTAGCTGCTGTTGAGTGTAGTGTTAACTAGCATCATGTGCAGCGATGTTTCTGTTGTCTGTAACGTCTGTTTCAGAGCATCCGAAAGAAGCGCAGATATATCAGTGGCACCGAAATGAGGCGCCGAAATCCGCATTGCTATTCAGTCTGGTATCTACCAGACCGAATAGCAATCGGTATAAATCGGTATAGATCGGAATAGATCGGTATCTACAGGTCGTAAAGGCACCTCTGCTGTATTAGCACCAGATTTCGGTACCCAACCCTATTCAGGAAGAAGATTTGTATAAGTAAATGTTCCAATTAATGATCCAGGCAGCGCATTCTCGTCTCCCTCCTTCATTTTACAGTCAAATGGTGGCTAGAACGGCTCTGGGTCAAACGTCAATATGGAATGGATTAATCTGCATTATTTTTTTTAACGCATTATTTTTTCTCAGATGAATTAATCGAAATGAATGCGTTATTTTGACAGCCCTAGTTTAAAGCTGTGGTAGGAACTTTATTTTTGGCGTCGTTGGGCAGTAATTTGAAAATAATCTTTCAGAATATTGTAATTCAAGGTCTGAGAGAAAACTTGACTTCTGCTCCTCCTCTTGTCTCTTTTTTCAGGCTCTAGATAATCAAGCCGTGACAGAGCATCATTTCAGATAGAGAGAGAGAGAGAGAGAGAGAGAGAGAGAGAGAGAGAGAGAGAGAGAGAGAGAGAGAGAGAGAGAGAGAGAGAGAGAGGTCCTATTGGCTGTTCTGCTCAGGCATTGCCCATACGTCTGCAGGTAGAGGTTTCATTCTACTTCAAATTCTAGCTTTTTTTTGTGTTCTATCCACTGCCGCTTTGAGCTTGTCTTGCATAAAGCAATGGAATGTTGTACAGCTGTGTCTAGCAGCGGGCTCATGTCCCCAGCCTCTAAATGATGCTATGGTGGTGAGCAGATTGTTTAAATCACTAGAATTCCTTTAAGCTTGTCCAAATCCCTGTGCAATGTGTATGCCTCTTCTTTTGTTTAATACTTAAAGTTTTAGTGCGTAACTTTTTGATATTAATGAACGTCCGTTACATTCAAGCCATCACCAAATGAGTAGCTACAAAGCTAATTAAGACTATCAGCTCCACACAACTCTCTCTGGATTTCTCAGTATGACTATGTTCAGAAGATTGTGGCGTCCGGGGACTTCCCCACGCAGAAACTCAAGTGAAGATAATGAGCTCTTCTGAAGAGTCCATCATGTTTTTTTTTAATCCTCCGTGTCCTCCTTGGCTACTAGCAACTGTGTGGAGGAGGGGTGGGGGGCTGACAGTTTTGTTGTCACTACTTAGAATTCCTCATGGTGGAGACAGAAACTACGCACTATAGCTTAAACTGAAAGTGTGTGGGACAGAATTGCATCATAGGTGTGATCTGCCCCACACTGACTTCCTGTGTGTTGTAATTGGAAATTGCAATAATTTGCTTTAGTTATGGAAAGTGGATTAATCTTTTAATCTGTACACCTTGTCCAATATCAATTGTACACTTTGCATGCCCTTACGGTGTCATGACAGTCGTCTGAGACAAAAAAAATGTCTTGTGATGTTAGCAGCAGAGCAATTCTGAGATTTTGAAATTCTAAGGTGAGTATTGATTGATTGATTCATCCACATTCTAGTGATAGAAACATAAGAGGTTAAAGGAGGCCCACCCTCAGAGAAGCGAGCACTGAAGCCCCGGTGGCTGCGACTGGAGTCGGACCGAAAGCGGACATAGATGGTGTTCTGTGTGGAGGTGATGGGGGGAGGAAGAGTGGTGCCACACACATGGGCAAGCAGAGCAGAAGAGATGCTTGGACCATCATGGATCTACACAGGGACAGACATATGGTTTCAGTAAAGCTATGTGACTTTAAATACTACGCACAAGCACTGCAGCATAAATGGTCATAAATGGTTAACAGCACAACAAATACACAAAAGAAAGTCACCTTACCACTGCCTGTCATTAACACACACGCAAAAACAAACATAAAATACGGGCTGGGAGCTCTAACAGGTCAGCGGTAAAACAAAATTGCTTTGACACAACACTCTTAAACTAGAAATGTTTGTAAATCAGTCACTCACAGCCACATAGTCCCAGGAGCAGTTGCTGTGAGGTTCAATGTCCAGGTCGGAGAAGTTTAAGAGGACACGGTGGTTGGGATCCACGCTGATGACCCAGGAACAGTCCACGTTGTTGGGATAGCTGCTAGGATACGAAGGAGAATGGATCTCCCCTGATGGAGCGGTGACTGGGCCTCCGCAGCCTGCAGGGGAAAGGACAGTTGATTTCCAGCTTACTAAGCCTGCTGCTGGAAAACTGTCCAACTTGTCTCTGATCTGCCATGTTTTCTCAAATAATGGCCAGTGGCCAAAAAAAATACTTGGCCCCAAAATCACTTGGCCCCAAATACAAGGCAGAGTGAAAAAAAATAAGGGTGGATAAACTCCTGGTGCCTGTCAACTAGGCATGGGCCGGTTATCGGTTTCAAGGTATACCGCGGCTTGAAAAAGTCACGGTTTCTAAACCGCTAACATTTTCCATCATAGCGTTCCTACGGAATGAGCTGTTTTTATGGGTTGCCAAGGACAGAAAGTGCGGTTTAGAAATCCGTCTCCCTGTCAGTGTGCAGTGTTTAAAAATAAAAAAACATTGTTTTCAACGGAAAGAAAGTTGGGTAACACTTTACTTAAAGGTATCTACATAAGAGTAACATGACACTGTCATGAACACATGACACTGTCATGACACATGAACCCTAACCCTAACTCTAACCATAACTTCTCATGACAAAAACCGAATGACACTTACTAAAAGAAGCGTTATGTCATAAACATTTATGAATTGTTTATAATGTTTATGACACGTTCATGACAGTGTCATGTCACTCTTATGTAGATACCTTCAAGTAAAGTGTAACCAAAAGTTGTTGTTTTTTACCCACACATTTCAAAATAATACATGTTGAAGCTGTTGCAATACCGCAATACCGTGGAACCATGATGTATTTTTGCTGAAGGTTATCATACCGTCAGAATCTCATACCGTCCCATGCCCACTGTCAACTAAGCCTACAGTATGTGGGGCTATGTAAAGCATCTTTGGGGAGTTTGAAATTTCACTTTAATTTATTCTATTCAACAACATAATCTTGCTATTTTCACCCCCTTTGTCATTCCGGATCACTCATCTTAAGTGTTATTGTCCTGTGTCAGTAACTGTGGGTTTATGTGTGTTTATATCCCAGCCAAATTGCATTATGTAGTAACGTACACCCGCCACAAGATGGCAACAGCAACATTTGAAGTACTATAGGGAAACCGTGCAAGTCAAACACATTCCTACAAATGTTTCACAATTAAAAGCTTTGGAAGGGATGATGTTCACTGAAACACTTAAAGTAGAACTAAAAATGTTTTTTTTGTTCATCTTACAACAATACATAAAATGCCCATTTATATATTACAAAAGTTTTTTTGTCACTGAATTTTCTTCCTCCGGTCCATACTAGCTGGAAAGAGGTCCCTTTTTAACGTGATGCCAATGTAAGTGATGGGGGGGTTTAAAGTTACGTTCAGCTGAAGCTAATATGAGGCTTCAGTAAGTTAGAAAAAACTAATTTAAAACTAGTTTCAAATTAGTATTTGAAAGTTTCCAAATTCATAATCTTTCCTACCACCCCACCAAAGAAGGAAGTTGGTACTAAAAAGATTGCACAAAAATGTATATTATGCCTGCATGAAGCCCCAATTAACAAACTGGTTAAAAAAATGATATTAATATTTAAATAAATCACCGGGAGAGTCCAGTATACAGCCTGACTCTGGACATAAAACTGAGATTAGCGCTCGTATTTAAATTTAACTTCTGCTTGTTCAACGGTTGTTTAGTAAATTGCTCTTAAACCTATTTGGATTTTAATTGCTATTTTCATTCTCAATGCTTATCATTTTGGCGCTAGTGATTTCCCTTTGGGGCTGGCTGAAAGCTCTTCGGAGGGAGCCAACAATTCCCTTTATGCAGGAAAAACCCCGAACTCATGTAATATAAAAAATAAAATGTCAAGCTATGTTAAGCACTCTTACCCCCTGATGATAGCCATACACAGCCTCTGATATTGCATGCTATGGTATATAGTGTATGAAATAGTGTATAGATATGGCAGACCCATTACCCTTAGGATAGTGTTTACAACCTCTATATATTTATTCAAGGGTGTAGGTTTTGTTTGACGGACAACATATCCCCTACGCCTATGTATTTATTGCTTCTATTCTCTTCACATTGAAAAATTATATCACATTGTAAAGCTCTTTACTGTGCAATGCATTCCCACTGTATTTGCATTTGTATCCCTCCTTTTTAAGTGCATTTCTATTGTGTTGTGATTATATCATAGTTTATTGTATTGTACTGTATTAATAGTAGTGTTTTATGTTGTAACACCTTAATTTCCCCGCTGGGGATTAATAAAGTCATCTATCTATCTATCTATCTATCTATCTATCTATCTATCTATCTGTTTTTTTGTCTTATTTTATTTTACTGTATAATCTTTTTTATTTTAGTCTGTGTGCTTTTCTTTGCCCTTAACTCTTTTTACTTGACTTGCCTGCAGTGTTTTGTGTATGCACAAATGGCAGATACAAATCTTGAATCTTGGATACTGGCATATGGGCATGCACTCAATGAAGTCCACTCACCTCCCTGAACTTCAGCCCAGCTGGTGTTGAAACCTCGGCCGCTGACGTAGGCGTCAGACTTGAAGCGCACTGTGAGCAGGTTGCCGGTGCTGGAGACTTGCATGGGGCTGGATGTGGTGCTGCACAGCTGGGCCAGCCGGGGGGCCAACAGGTCCGGGCCTCCGTACACCTGAGGAGAAGTCAAACGGTCAGGTCATCTTTATTTATATAGCACATTTAAAACAGCGTAAGCTGACCCAAAGTGCTCTACAACCAGGGCAGATGGGGTGAAGTCTGCCTCGATTCACAGATAAACAGCAGCAGGCTACATGAATAAAAAAAGTACATAACAAACACAACAACACAAAATGTAATACAAAACATAAAAAGACAGCTCAGGAGATGACTTGACAGAAGCCAAGCAGCCTCAGACTTCGATGAAAGCGAAAGAGAAAAAAAGGGTCTTTAAATTAGATTTCAAATTTGAAGTCGTAGAACATGCCTTAATATGGGACTGTATCGGACTATGTTGTTCACTGTTTCAAAAATAATCCATTTAACACTAAAAGGTCATTCAATAAAGGCTAACTTTGGTATTTTTCAACCTGGACCGTAGTTTCCCATGTTTTTGTGTCTAAGTCACCGATGGGTACAACAATTTTTGAAATTAGTATTGAGCACTACGGCTGCAGCCGGCAGCCTCGATACAGACTGAACAGTAACCACTCGGGGAATTGCACCGTCAGTCTCGGTCCACTAAACGTTCTGTTTTTGCCGCTGACAGGCTTAGATTAATATTCTAAGTGTCTGACAACATTATGGAAAGGATCCCTACAGAGATAGATATTTTGTTAAAGGTGCTGTAGGTAGGATTACGAAGATCGAAGGGGCCTGTTGCACAAAACCAGGATAAGGGATTAAGCCGGGATATTCAAGTTATCCTGGATGAATTTAGCTTTGATTTGGTTGCACAAAAGCAGACTGAATTAAACCCAGCCAAGTAACCATGGAGATTTATTCTTTGCAGCTAGCCTGCTCCAGAGCAGATCCGAAATAAACGTGTTCTTCTAATGTGTTCTGCTTTATTTTTATTAACATGCATTACTTGTCCCTACTGCTGTCACAAGTTTGATTTAAATCCTACTATTGCAGTTGTTTGGATGGTAAGAAATGGTTGCACTGGCACCGGAGATAAAGTGGGACAGTGCGGAGGAAATGGGCTTTTCCTCCGCTGCTCTCCCCGTGAATTTGCCCCGTGCAACGTGGAGAGGCGGGGGGAGGCAGGAGGATCCTCCCACACCGTGCAGTGGACTCTAAAGGAGACTTTAGCGTCAATAACGACGACAATGGTACCTAACGTCCGTATTTTACGAGATGGGAGTGAGAATGTGTTGGAATGTGTTGGAATGCCACAAAGCTTCTTAATCTTTTTATTTTGGTGCTGTCACGCATCTTGGAGCTTGGGAGTGAGAAAAAAACATGAATAGGCTATATTGTTTTACAGATATGCTTACAGTGTGTATTGAAGTCACTTACTTCTTTTTCTAGTTTTTGTCCAGTCATGTTTGTACATGAACATTAATTGTAGAAAGATATTTAGAATTGTAGCTTATAGAGATTTGTGGATATGGTTGTAAAACTTTATTCTCATTATGAATAAGGGTTTGAAATTAAGCCTAGTCCTTAGAGTAAATTGCCCGAGGAACATGAATTCCCTCTGCTCACTTTTAAGGCAAAGTAGGCTAAATAATAAAACATTTTATTTATATAGTGCTTTACAGGCTACTCAAAGACACTTTACAGAAAAACCAGCATATTTAGCACATAAAAACAGATACAGCAATGTAACCAACACATACAACAAGCATATTAAAAGCAATTAAAACTTTGTAAAAATGTGGAGTGACTAGTAGGCCCTAAGTAGATCTTTTTAAATCCTTACACATTCAGTCGGTTGTTTTGTCTTTTGGGCTTTTTCTCTCTGTCTGATAACAACAGCCGTGTTTCCCTTTTTGCATATTATATGTTTCACCTCCTCGTAATTTTCCATTAACAGCTGCTGCTCAGCGGGTTAAAGATATGCCGCACGCGTCTTCTCAATTTCTGCATCAGTAAATCTGTGATCGTTACCGTGGTCTATTTTTGCAAATCACACTACAGGCTGTAGGTGGTGCCAGATGAGCTGGATTTTCTTTTTTAAATTACCTGTTTCATGTAGTTCTACTGGAACATAGAAAGAGTAAGATCCTTTTTGTTTAACATGAAACAGCCCCAAAATCACCATTACTAAACCTGTTTTGGTGGAACACGTGCCTGGGTAGCTCAGTTGGTAGAGCATGCGCACATATGCAGAGGCTCAGGCCTCTACGCAGTGGCCGCACAGGTTTGGTTTCAACTCGCGGCCCTTTGCTGCATGTCATTCTGCCTCTCCCCCCCCCTTTCGTGTCTAAGCTTTCCTGTCCAATAAAGTCCTAAAATGCCAAAAAAAATATCTTGTAACATACCGATTGGACAGATCAGTCTAGCTAGCTGTCTGGATTTACCCTGCAGAGATCTGAGGAGCAGTTAACCATAGTCCTCAGAAATCCACCAGAGTTTAGAACGCCAACACAAAGAAAGAGGAAGGGGACGGACATCCAGCCAAAATGAGGGACATCCGGCAGAATTTAGAGCAGGACCCAAAAAAATCCCGGGAGTGGAACGTCACCGATATATAGACTAGTGTAGATGTACTGTTACAGCAAAGCCAGAGGCTGACTGCTGATGGGTCAAGCCTTCAGTGAGCAACGTGCACGGACATGAGGCGCTATTCTGTTTTCTGTGCCAATCGCCATTTCTTCTTCTTCTCAAGCATTAAAGCAACACCGAAGCACTTTTCCTCTTTGGTCTTCTTTCGGAATTGTCCATTACCACTGTCATAATGTCTCATTATGTCTCATTCGAAATACAGATCTGCTACCCGATCTGGCAAACTTGCATAGTGCGGTTATAGCCGATAGAGGGCTGCAAAGCGAATGCAGAAGTGCCGTTCACCCTGTTACGAGTTGATGACCCACTGAAACGATTTTGGAAACAAGGTACAAAAGAATATTTGGTGTTGCTTTAAGTGGCAGACTGCAGCGTGTACTGCCTCCGTGGAAGAATTGCATCCCCCAGTAGTGTCATGTTTTCAGAATTGTGGTACGGACTTGGTTCCGAAGTGGCAGTTCTCATGACATCCCTAACACAGACAGGTCCATATCTTACTTCCAGCACATCGTAGTTGCAGTTTTGGTGGAACTCCACATCGAACTCATGGATAGTGAGGGTGATGCTGCTGCCAGCTGACGTGCTGATATACCAGATGCACTCCCTGTTTTCTGGATACCTGTTGGGGTAGCCGGGGCTGTTGAAGGAGCCACTGGGACCAGAGAGGTCCCCACCACAACCTGCAGGGACACACAGCATGTATAAAGAGTCAGCTTCAAATTGTTCTAACCAAATGTGTAAAAACGTCACCTAAAACCTAGTCTTCCATTGCCAGACCTGTCTCCACAGCGCTGTGGAGTATGGTCTGGCTACACCACAGATGCATTCTGGGATAGGAGGAAAAAAACTCTCTGGGTTTATTTGCATTTCTTCAAACCAATCACAATCATCTTGGCACCAGTGGCGATTTTAGCCCTGTTGATTTAGATTTAGTTATTTTAGCCCTAACTTGATCGTGGCACCCCTAAAAAATAACTGCTAAAAAAAAAAATAGCCTATGTGAATCTATTGTGAGCTAAGGAGTTCTGCTCTAGGAATAAACCCAGAATCTAGACGCCTAGATCATTCAGAAAAACATTCGGGTCCATTTTCAGAAAATAGTGCTTGTCAGCCATTAGTCAAAATCACATTAATCTCTCATTTTCAAAAGTTATTGATACTGCATTTTGGAAATGTCTGCTTTTCCATAGATAAATATCTGACTTCATATGTAATACCACCTCACCTTTGTAGTAATGGCCTTGTGGCTCAGCATTAAAGGAAGTTCTCTCAGATTTGTCTTTCTAGTTACATAATTCAGTGTTTCCCCTATCATGATGCTCCAAAATGATGTTAAAACGCACAGTCAGCACAGTAGAATAACGTTTAAAAAAAAAATTACGTTAAAAGGGTTCCAGGCACCCTTAAAGCTCTGATCCTAGAATCGCCCCTGGGCGGCGCTAGCTCCAGATGCAGCAACTCAAGAATAACTGCTATGCATGTCAAAGCAAAAATCCACAACAAACATGTCCTTCTTACCATTCTGGTACCACATCATCTGGAAGCCCGGCATGGACACAGAGCCGTCTGATCGGAACACAACGGTGAGAGCTGAGCTTGTGGTGGTGTTGGCCGGGGGGGCCGTGGCTCCACAGTAGGTACCAATCAGAGGGGCTTGCACGTTTGGCCCATTAAAGAGCTAGGACAGTAACATTGGGAGGAAGTGGCATGAGTGCAGAGTGTTAAACATAGTAGGGCTGCACGATATGAGAAATATATGCAATAACGTTGATATTGTGGGGATGACAATTGCTTTCACAAAATATTGTTTTACAATGGGATTAATTATATACACATCAATAATGTGGTAAACAGCTTCTTGTTTTATAAAATTTGTATCGAAAAAAGGATAGTTTAGGAACTGGTATCAAAGTCATGGTATTGGTATCTAGCCTAGAAATCTAGACCACCCTAGCGGCAGCAAATGTAATTTGTAGCCAGGGTCGTCTAGCAACTCTCCAATGGCTTGCAAGCTGGAAAAACCAAACTCTAGTCAGGCCAATCACATCATGTATAGAATCGGTGGGCGGGCTTAACATAATGACGGCAGAGTTGCGACGGTTCCGCGTGTATTCCCTGCTACTTGAAACCAAAGAAGATGGCTTCAGAAGAAGAAGAAGTCATTCTTAAAAAAGGAAGATGTGTTTGGAGTTTTGCCGACCAGATACTGCAAAAGTTTAATCTATCAACTAGCGTTGCTCTGGTTGACTATGAGTGCAGAGGGAATTAGAAAGACCCGCCCCTCGGATTGAGCCCTGCCAATTGTGAGTTCCCAGACCCAACATCTTGATGTGGGTCTGGCTTGTCAGGCTAATTGGTATCGGTACCGGTATCAAACATTTTTGAACGATACCCAGGCCTACTCCCAACGTGGTGCTTCGGGTCTCATATATCAGCAATACATGTGGTGCATACAGCAGTAAATATGTGGATTACATACGGATTACAGTGCATTGCTTTACTAGGCGATATGTACGAATGGTTGATGAGAAAAGCCTGAATAGTGTGCATCGGAGTACCTTGATGTAGTCATAGGCACAGGAACTGGAGGTGGCCTCCAGCTGGAAGGAGGTGAAGGTGTAGTTGACGGTGTTTCCACTGCTGGCCTGGATGGTCCAGCTGCACTCTGAGTTGGCTGGGTAGTCGTTGGGAAAGTTCAGTGACTCCACCACGCCTCTGTGTCGGCCTGAAATGAGCACGCCGCGGCAATCTGAAAACAAACACAACCATATATGGTTTTTCCTGGCTCAGAATGTGCCTTTTGGGGGGGGGGGGACTACGCACGGAAGTTAGCATTACCGGTCCGCGTACAGTAAAGCAAGAGTCTGCGTTACTTAATTTTACAGAAATCTTTGCATTATGTCTGATAATTTGATAAACAAAAATGTATATTATGTTTGAGCTTGAGTTTTAAACCCCAGTTCACTGTGTGTGTGTGTGTGTGTGTGTGTGTGTGTGTGTGTGTGTGTGTGTGTGTGTGTGTGTGTGTGTGTGTGTGTTTTCGTACTGGAGGTGTACGATGCCAGGAAGCCTCCTGCGCTGATGATGCTGTCAGTGCGTAGCTTGACGTAGAGCTGACTGCTGGTAGAGTTGATGGTGCTGGGCAGCTGACTGCCACACAACTTGGCCAGCTCTGGAGAACTGCTGCTGTTACCATCATACACCTGAACCAACACACACACACACACGCACGCACGCACACACACGCACACACACACGCACACACAAACAAACACACAGTAACACACATGCACACACACACACAGTCACACACATGCACGCGCACACACACACACATACACACACACACACACACACACACACACACACACACACACACACACACACACACACACACACACACAGTGTTGCAAGAAGGGAAACAAGAAAAATTACTTTAATGATTGTTCGATTGCATTAGTAAATAGATAAGGAAAATGAAAGGAAGAAACAAACAAACAAAATGCAAAAGACTCTGGAGATTCTGGTGGCTCAGTACATATAGTGGGGCAAAAAAGTATTTAGTCAGCCACCAATTGTGCAAGTTCTCCCACTTAAAAAGATGAGAGAGGCCTGTATTTTTTTTGAAGTATACTTCAACTATGAGAGACAAAATGAGAAAAACAAATCCAGAAAATCACATTGTAGGATTTTTAATGAATTTATTGGTAAATGATGGTGGAAAATAAGTATTTGGTCAATAACAAAAGATCATCTCAATACTTTCTTATATACCCTTTGTTGGCAATGACAGAGGTCAAATGTTTTCTGTAAGTCTTCACAAGGTTTTCACACACTGTTGCTGGTATTTTGGCCCATTCCTCCATGCAGAGCTCCTCTAGAGCAGTGATGTTTTGGGGCTGTCGCTGGGCAACACAGACTTTCAACTCCCTCCAAAGATTTTCTATGGGGTTGAGATCTGGAGACTGGCTAGGCCACTCCAGGACCTTGAAATGCTTCTTACGAAGCCACTCCTTCGTTGCCCGGGCGGTGTGTTTGAGATCATTGTCATGCTGAAAGACCCAGCCACGTTTCGTCTTCAATGCCCTTGCTGATGGAAGGAGGTTTTCACTCAAAATCTCACGATACATGGCCCCATTCATTCTTTCCTTTACACGGATCAGACGGCCTGGTCCCTTTGCAGAAAAACAGCCCCAAAGCATGATGTTTCCACCCCCATGCTTCACAGTAGGTATGGTGTTCTTTGGATGCAACTCAGCATACTTTCTCCTCCAAACACGACGAGTTGTCTCGAGTTCTATATTGTGACGAGTTCTATTTTGGTTTCATCTGATCATATGACATTCTCCCAATCCTCTTCTGGATCATCCAAATGCTCTCTAGCAAATCTCAGACGGGCCTGGACATGTACTGGCTTAAGCAGGGGGACACGTCTGGCACTGCAGGATTTGAGTCCCTGGCGGCGTAGTGTGTTACTGATGGTAGCCTTTGTTACTTTGGTCCCAACTCTTTGCAGGTCATTCACTAGGTCCCCTCGTGTGGTTCTGGGATTTTTGCTCACCGTTCTTGTGATCATTTTGACCCCACAGGGTGAGATCTTGAGTGGAGCCCCGGATCGATAGAGATTATCAGTGGTCTTGTATTTCTTCCATTTTCTTATAATTGCTCCCACAGTTGATTTCTTCACACCAAGCTGCTTACCTATTGCAGATTCAGTCTTCCCAGCCTGGTGCAGGTCTACAATTTTGTTTCTGGTGTCCTTTGACAGCTCTTTGGTCTTGGCCATAGTGGAGTTTGGAGTGTGACTGTTTGAGGTTGTGGAAAGGTGTCTTTTATACTGATAACAAGTTCAAACAGGTGCCATTAATACAGGTAACGAGAGGAGGACAGAGGAGCCTCTTAAAGAGGAAGTTACAAATTATATTGTTATAAATTCATTAAAAATCCTTTTACAGGCCTCTCTCATCTTTTTAAGTGGGAGAACTTGCACAATTGGTGGCTGACTAAATACTTTGCCCCACTGTATATAAGGTCATTTTTAAAAGTATACTAAAATCAGACAATCAGCCTGTAACCTGTATTTCTCTGCATGTTAGCGTTATCAACTGTTGGTGGAATCGCGTGAAACCATAGGGACTGTGTACTTACTGGGTCACCCACATACAGATGTGTGCACATTCAACAAGCACACCCACAGGATCCTGACAAATGTGGCTCGATGGTGTTTTAAGCCCCTAACATCGACTTCAAGGCACCTAACCCTAACCATTGCCTAATCCTAGTGCCTTCCAGGCAGCGCTGCCTGGAAGACGACGTTGGGGGTTTAAAACACCAAACACCACAAATGTGTGCTCCATAGTGCTACAAGTGGTCAAATCCCTGGTTTTACGGCACAGGGTACCTCTTCAAGTTAAAGCTACACTGGTATTTTCTTGATTACAGTGGACTCACTGCGGGGGTTTTTTTGTGCCGTTCTTGTTAGAACACCCTTAAAAAGCGTTGAGCTGAAATCTAAAGGTGTTTTAATTTCTTGCCACCCTGAATCAAGCCTTTTAGTACTTTCATTTGTACCAGGAATTGTATTTATTAGGGGTGTCACGATTCTCCAAATCCACAATTCCATATGATTTTGGATTCAAACGTTTTTTAGCAACAGTGACAGCAATGCCATAATAGGGACTTTCCGACCGGAGGGATTTTTGCAGTTCTTAGAACTAAACGTTCCTGGAACACTTTTTTTGTTGTGTTCCGACAGGAAAAATTTGGCCGCAATAGCGTACTTTTTTAGCTCCTACTTCAGAGCAGGGTCTTTTCCCTTTTCCTAGGTGTACTTGATTGGTCGAACTTATAAGTCACGCCCACTGCCAACTCGGAACTTGCAGACAGCTGCAACCAACGGGGCATTTTTAACAATTTTCAACATCTTATTCATCATTAAATTCACTTCTGACAACGTTTTAGGCAAGAAATTAACTGTTTAGATTTCCAATATAGGCAGTCTTACAAAAATTGATGCTGAATTGACAATTTGCTTCAAAGTTTTCGGAGTTGAGGAGCTCCATGAAGCCAGCAAGCGCCTGCCCCGGCCTCTAGCACACAGCGCAGCAGGCATAGGCGAGGTCTGTTCTGAGTACCAGTCCCTATGGCCACTTGGCCAGTGGCAATGCAAACGGAAAAAAAGATTTTGGGGGAGAGTAGTTCTTAGAACTGCTTAGAAGTGTACTTTTACTCTAAAAAGTACAAGTACTATCCGGTCGGAAAGCCCCTAATAAAAGCCACTAGATGGCAGAAGGGTACTTTGCAACGACAGTTTGAGCTTCTCAGAGTTTACAAGGTGCACCGTGAATGTACCGTGAATACTGATCCCCCATGGGTTTCATGTGAAAATGTTCAGAAAAACTCAGCTTTCTATAGTGACCCCCACATTTTTTTCTAGAGCAATGTGTAAAAAGATAATTTGGCACGGGGGGCATTGTTCATGTTGTATGTTTTGTGTTGTTAAAAAAAAGTTTAAAAAAAAATGTTTATCACAACAACAAAACATGCATAGTGCACACCACACACTGTGAGGTACAGTACTCACAGCCAGGTAATCAAAAGAGCAGGAGGAGCTGGACTCCAGGTGGAAATCAGAGAAGGAGAGGAGGAGCTGGCTGCCTTGGCTGGTCATGATGCTCCAGTAGCACTCAGCGTTAGGGTGGTAGGGCAAGGGATAGTTAGGGGAGGAAAACCCTCCGGACGCAGTTGTCAACATCCCGCCGCAGCCTGTGGAGTAGGAATGAAATCAAATGAGCAGGTACAGGGTCTACAGATGTAGAATGTGTGTTTAATATAGCTTGGACAAACAGTGTTTTTTTAGTGGTGAAGTGGAGAACCATGCCTCTAAGCATAAACTGCCTACCATCCACTATGAGACTTTGAACAGACATTTAACGGACTAAAGTATGACACCATCTCACATCTAAAGACAATCACCATCTCACATCTAAAGACAATCATCTCACATCTAACGTTAACGACTGTTATAACTTGTAAAGACTGGGGATCTTGCAGGGTCACATTGCAAGACTACAACTAGATTCATTTTGAAAGATTTAACCAAGCTAGCTAGCTACTGCTAGCATTAGCTGGTAACTTTAGGGAAAGTTTGCAGATGTTCTGTTCTGCTGTACATGCAGATGAATGTCTCCAGTACCCGGAGGTCTGTGTTTATCCACCGGTTAAACTCCTGTTGGATGAAGCATTTCACTTAGCGCGGCACCATAGAAACAATAAACAACACTGGCTCTAGCTGTTTGCTGCTTCCTGTTTGGTGCTGGAGGGAAAGCACCCATTGGTTGTTGACAATGTTCACATGATTTAACTACACTACCAAGACTTATACATTTAGGATAACATCAAACAATGTTTGATTTTGTCTGAACGTCCAGACAGGAGAAAGACTGACTGGAACTGAGTTTTATGACCTTACACCAAACGATGGAGACAACAGGAGCGCCCCAACTCTAACAAGACTCTCAGTATTTCATTCAGATATTGGAAATTAGTCTGAGACAGTGAATCGCTTTAAAAGTCGTTTGGTGTAAGGTCAGCGTAAGCTATTGAGGTTATACAGCTGACTTGTGGATTACCTAGCATGCACACTAGAGATGTTTTGATACCATTTTTACCTTCCCGAGAGAGATTCCGATACCTTAACTTGCTGTTAAACATCATGTCATTTAGCCGACGCTTTTTATCCGAAGCAACTTACAGTATATATCAGAGGTTGCAGGCCTCTGGAGCAACTATGGGTTAAGTGTCTTGTTCAGGGACACATTGATTGATGTATTGCAGTGGGAATCGAACCCAGAACCCCCACACCTAACTTGCATATTGGCCGATACCGATCTGATACGAGTGTGTTAAAAAAATACATATATTCTATTATGTTTTAACAGTTGTATACTAATATCCCTGTATGGATGTGATATGATTGCTGTCCTTATTGTTAGATTATTTGTGAAACATGAACAAACACAAACAATGAACACTGTAGAACTTTCTTTTATTATCCAGTTTTACAGCGAGTCATAACGGAAAAAGAACATAAATGAACTACTTTGAAGTAGATTTTCTTCAGGGCTAAATTGCGTGGTATCGAATCTGTGCATAAACTCCAGTTCTTGCCGAAACCGATACTAGCATTCTAGGCAGTATTGGAGGCTTTTCCGATACTGGTATCGGTATCGGAACATCTCTAATATAATGCAAACTGACATAAACGGTGTACTTTCCCCTAGTGAACATTTGTTCCCCTAGCTTGTTCAGCAAGCCAAGAAGTTAACATAAGAAATGTCCATGTTTGTAATTCGGAAAGAGACGCTATCGAACATAAAAAAAAACAAAAAAAACAGTGCTCACTCACCAGTCTGTGTGCCATCCCAGTGGGCAGTGAATCCACGATACGTGGCGATGTAATCCGAGCGGAATCTAATCCAAAGACGATTGCTATGGGAGACCAGAACTGGAGGCCCTTGGGAGGCACAGAACCTACCAATCAAGGGAGATGTCTCGTAGCCCCCGTCCCTGCAAAAGATGGTGGAAGTTCAGAATGGAAGTGGCCATATTGAACAAAGAAAGACACAACAACCGCTTGATTGAAGTCATTATTTTCTCCCTGTCTGCTTGGTTCCCTGCAACACTAACTCTGCT